>CAKNWT010151401.1:0-10227 GCA_932066315.1 Andricus coriarius
TATGTATTATAATCAATTTTCGTTTTAAAAAACCACAAAAAAATCATAGTTAGCGGCAAAAACTGGCAAAGACCCATTTTTTTTGCTTATGGGACTTATGGGATTCAACTAATATTGACGATTCTGAATCAAATTCACAAGATCGTCGGCATTCATTTTTTTGTTGATTCGAATAAATTTCCAGGCAATATGCATGAAACTTCGAGAGAGAAAAAATTTGGACATGCTATTTTCACAATATACAAAAACACTTAAAAATAATTTATAGGAAGGGAAATGAATAATAGCACTTTTAAATAGTGAAATTCAACTATATATAAATAAATTCTTCTTTTTTGGTAGGGAAATTCATAATTTTATTTAAAAATTCAGCTCTTTGGTTGAAAATTTGACTGTTTTGTTGAAAATAAATTTTTTATTTTATTTATTTTATATACATTGGGCTATAAAGCTTTCAGAATAACAGAATTTTTGTTAATTATATCATTTTGAAATATTTATAAAACCTTAAATAACCTAACTGTTGCCGTAAAATTGTAAATTATTTTTAGATTTTAATTTGTGAAATTAAGTTAGGATACTTGTTGCTGAAGCTTTGGATACCTGTTTCAAAGTTTACTGAATGTTTATCGTTTTTTGTATAAATCATTACTAAAGTAAATCCTTTGTCAAGGTTTTGTTCTAATATATCGGAACCATGTCCAGACAATCTGTTATGGAATGACACATTATTATTAATTATTATAAATTAATTACTTCTAATGGGCTGATCAAAAACCAGGACAATTCGTGTGTTTTTGACTTTGTGGTGACGCCCACGCACATTTATCAAAGAAAGCCCAACCTGAGGGGAGGCTACTCAAAAAAGACTTTGGATGAAGGAATTTGGCATCTTTCCGCATTCATCATTACCACCAAAGAAAGGACAATTTTTCGAGCAGAAATCAAATTGTTATGGGTCAGGTATTTAATAATCTTGTTCAGAATCAGATCGAGTAATTCAACATTTTGAATGGCATTTTTGGGAGTAACGGATGAATGAAAGAGCGAGACTAAAGTCTGAATATAATTGGATTTAGATTTTTTGAAACATTTTTCAATTCACATTTAAAAACGATAGATGCGAAAGTTAGGATAATATTTATAGAAAACGCTATAAAGAAATATCCTTTATAATTTCGAATAGGTGTTAACTGGAAAATTAAAAGTCTTCATGCTTTGTCCGATATTGTTCTGGATTCTTTTGACCATCAAACTGGATTTCAAAAATCCCTGAGATCTTTAATAATAAATCTTCAATTTTTAATGAGTTAAATTTCGTGAATATTTGTTTTCGAATTTGAAGAAAAATGAGATGTCTATACCTCGATCTCCACCCTGGAGGCAAGATTGATCACCTCATACTTATGGGTAATTAATTAATTATTGTTAATTATTTTGAAACTAATATGCTTTTTCTTCTAAAAATCCTTTTAAATCGGATAAAAGATGTGACCTGTATTACTTTTTGGACCAAAAATTGTATTCGCTCCTCAATATGTGCCATATGGGAATTTACGATTTGACGTCCCTGGAGAATAATCAAGCTTTGTGAAAACGAGGTCTGCACGCGACGCCATTTTCCTCGGTACTTTTTTCTCGCCTCCGGTCAACGTGGTTTAACTCGTTCGGAAGCTCATTTTTCCGGGAGTTTCCACGTTATGTTGGACGGAAGCATGGCTTTTGCGAAGGCGTGAGAAAAGTTTCTTGTTCGGGTTAACCCGCATGGAAGAAATCGCCAGCCGATGCTGGGCTGGTGACGAAGTTGATCGACCCTATAGTATACTCGATTTCCGAATCCGCGTTTCAACACAAATTTACAGCTGCTGCACAGCAAAGCTCCAACTCTCAATGCCGAAAAGTTACGAGAAACTTTCAGATATAGAGTTGCAACCGGAAGCTGGCTTTGGTTCAATCGGAAATGCTCTTTAGGGCGATTCGTTGGATCAAGATACTTTTTGGGGAAACTAGGTTTAATTTTCAAAAGTTTGGTTGCGAGAGAACTCTCGATTTAGAATTGGGGAGCACCAGAAATTAGGAAAACAACTTTTTTAATTTTTTCGTAAAATGGAGAAAATGGGTTTGAACTCTAATTAGCTTTTTAGCATTGGAAAAGATTCAAAATCAAGTTTCCGTTGTTTTAGATGGATCTAAATTGACAATTTTACCAATTTTCTAATGCAGGGACACAATTCTCTCTGGTTCAGTATTTTTTCATTAAATCTTCAAGAATTTGATTTCAGACAATTGCTTTAGGTCATTCTCAAAAATAAGTAGAATATGGAGAAACCCGGAACATTCAGAATTGCCAACAACAGAAATAAATTCTCATTCCTAGAGGAAATTTTAAATCAGGTCACTATCAGGTTGGCCAGTGACCTCGAGTAAGGGTTTCATCATAGGGGTCTAAATAACCAAATTTTTCTTATTTTTGATACTCGGAATTCAAGTAAGAATCAGATTTTTCCCAAAGTACCTACTATTTTGTTTACACTCCGGAGTGGTGTTTTATAGGAGGAATAAAAAGCTTCAGTGTCGACACTGGAATTGTGTTTTTAGGCGAGATAAGAAACTTACAAAATTTTCCACATTTCTTTTATTTTTCATATTTTTCAACGACCGGAATAAAAAAAACTCTAACATAACAAATTTTATTTTTCATATTAATTCTACATTTGCGGTGGGCCAAAAAACAAAATTATGAAAATAGAAATTAGAACTATATGAAAAAATAGTTTATTAGGATTCTGAAGAGGTATGATTAATTTTGTGCTAATTTAAAATCTATATGAACGACGAAAGAATTTTTTAAGTTTTGTGGTTTTTCTGCTAGTGAAACTACATTGGGAAAAAATTGATGAGTCTGCGAATTAAAAAGAACACAAAACCCAAATTTTCAAAAATTTACTGTGCTTTTATTTATGACTTTCCAGACTTATGAAAGTTTTTTCCAATGTATTTTCACTCGTAAACAAGCCTTAAACATAAACACCTGAAAAAATTATTTCGTCATTCATGTAAGTTTTAATATTGTTTTTTCAAAACAGGAGTCCACTCAACATAGGTTATCGCCTAAAGGATATTAATAATAAACCTGAGGGAAATAGAAGAGACATTTTAGACCTTCACGAACATTTTAAAATATTGACACACATGAAAATGTAAAAGCTTTGGAAATAAGAATTTATTTAAAAATTTTGCTAAGGCTCGGGTTTAAGGCTTTCATCATTTGACAGCAAATTAAATTTACTTTTTCAGGATCCTAATTCACTACTGTCCCATATAGTTTCGAATTTTATTTCCACCATTTTTTTTTGGCCAGTTGCATTTTCAAACAAAAAGTTTTGAACCAAATAGTATAATTTTCAACTAAGAAGATAATTTTCCGTTAAACAAGAATAATTTTCAACAAATTGCATAAGGTTCTAATTAGATACTTCGAAAAATGAATGTGATATTATTTCAAATTTTATTTGCTCACATTTTAATTTATATGTTTTCGTTTCTAAAAAATTTTGACTAAATACTTGAATTTTCAAACTAAAAAAGATAAATTTTGACCCAAAAAGAAGGTTGTTAAATTTTCATTTGCTAGTATTAATTTTCAATGAAAAAAACAAATTTTCTACAAAAGAGTGTAATTTTAAACAAAATAGTTTAATTCTCTATCAATTCGTTAAATTTTTAGTTTATAAAACTAATTTTTACAAAAAAAAAACTAATTGTTCCACTGAAATTTTGAAGCTTCAACCTAAAGAGATAAATTTTCAACGAAAAATGTAATAGTTGATATTTCAACAAAACAGGATTTTAATTTTAATGATAAACAGTGGGATCTATAAAAAAAAAATACGAATTTACATCAAAATACATAATTGTTCAACCAAATAGTTCAACTTTCTACCAAACTGTTGAGGTTCCAAGCCAAAAATACGACTTTTCTACAAAACAGTTGAATTTTCAACAAAAAAGTTATGTTACAATGTTTTTTGCAGGAGATGAATTTTCAAACCAAACTGACGAATTTTCAACAAAACTGTTGAATTTTCAACCAAAAGGTATGGCTACTAACAAAACTGTTGAATTTTCAACAAAATAATTCAATTTGGAAATAAGCAATACAAAATTCCAGACAAAATATGAATAATAGTATACTTTTTATATGAAAAGAGTGAACTTTCAACAAAAATTTATTTGTTTTTGTTATTGGAAATTTTGCTTAAAAAATTAAGTTAATTTTCTATTGCACACTTTTTGTTTCCGGATACTTTTAAATTCTGACTACACATAAGATTAATACTTGAAAAATTTTATGACACTATTTTAATTTTGTGACACTATTTACACTAATTCTGATCTCCGAAGTGTGTCCAAGGCCTGTAAATAGATTTCAAATGATTTAAAACAAATCTTCATTGAATAAAACGAAAGATATTCTAATACGGTTTGAAATATTTTTAGGCTTACTAAATTGATTATAGAATTTTCAGAACATGAAAAGACATTCTTGCAAATATAAAACCGTAACCCACCCTTAAGTAATAAAACAGTCTTTAAATTTATAAAACGTAATAATAAATCTTACTCTCTATTATAAAAATGATGACCCTTTATTGTTTACAAACTCAGTAATAACTTTATCGTCTGAAAATTTCGCAAAACTTTAGCAAGACTTCGCTTCGAGCCGGAACCTTTACATTGCAAATTCATAGCATACATATGTGTTTTGTTTGTCGTTTTCCGATATATTCGAATAGAGTGGTTGGTTTAAAATATTCAGGTCTTTTATTTCTATCCAAATTGAATTTAACTTCGCATTTAGACTGACAGGATGAAATGTATAGTGTATGGGTACCCAGATTTGTCTTTGGAACTTATCTCGCTAAAGTAGATACAGTAATTATGTGAAAAGAAAGCAATAAATTAAGGGAAGGGAAATACAATTTTCTAACAATTCTAAAAATTGTCAGGAGTAATTCGAAAAGTAACCGCAAAAGAATTATCTTCAGAACCATAAATTTCAAATGTAATGTTCTTGCGGAACTTAAAATTGTAATGTAAATCTTTTTACAGATGCAAATTTTATGGTAATGGATATAGTACTTTCATTCCCCGTTTCAGAATCTCTTTATATTTTGGTGGCGAATTAATGAAGTAGGAACAACTGTTACAAGTATATAATTAATTCAATCAAATAAGTTTTACTTTAATTAAAAGTAGATTACGATCAAACTAAATGATATATTTCACGATCCTTCTGCAATTTATTAAAAATAAACTAATTTTCCTATCAAAATACTAAGGATATCACTGGATTCCTTTCGGCAATATCTCCAATGTTTTTTGAATTACAAAACTAACTGATTTTTTAAGGAATTACATTATTATAAAACATTGTTCAATTCCTACAAATAAAACTATCGGTCAGAATACAATTTCGTGTGCATAAGCAGATTCCATACTGAAATACCTCCTGGTGTTTTTTCAACCCGTGAGAAAAATCAATTATTATAACAGATGCAATGTTATTAATATTTTTCCTGGTATTTGATATTTAAAACCAAAAAATATAAACAAACATTATTACCTAACCCACAAGAACACTCATCAGTCAATAGTTAATAAACTTACTATTGTTTTCATCTCCTCCATAATTAATCCTTGCTACTACAGGAACCAGCTATATATTTCCAATGTGTGCATTTTTGATAAATAAAACTAAAAGTCCTATCGAAAAACTAAATATACACCTAGGATTCAGCTCGGAAATATCACAAGGTATTTTTCAATTAAAAAAAAAAAATTTTGTTCAAACAATGACATTCAATTTCTGTAACTAAAGTTTAAATAAATTCTAAATATCCTGAAGAAAAATGTATTACTCTCGACGTTCGTTAATTGTGTCATGAATTCCAAAAAATAATAACTTCTCACGCTGCACAGAGGAACAAATTATTTAGACAATTAGAAATTGTTCAAATATGTACCAAATATGATAAAAAAGATTGTTAGTCTTGACATTCACCAACTGTATATTTATCCCGAAAAATAATAAATTTTCATGATCAACAGGAAAACGAAAAGTTGTTTAAATGAATTGGTTAAAGATTTAAAAATTAGTTTAAAAATGATTCATCTCGAAAAAATCTAGAAAAATACCGCCCTTAGCATGAATTTTGCATTAAACTGCTATTTTCCATTTATTGGGGGATTTTCCGGGCACAATACAAGGGGATTGAAGGGTTAACAATTACTTAAGATTTTAATCAACTTTAATTTAAAAAAGTATAAGTATGAAACCCATGTTAATTTCAAAACCCGTGGAAACGGTTCAACGTTGTCCGATTTTAAAAAGATAGGGAATTTCTGTATTTAAAAAGCAAACAAAATATATTGGACCATTCTAATGCACGGCTAAATTTGTGGTCGTTATATCTCAAATTTTAAAAAAATAATGTTTAACAGTGATTTTGGTTAGACTGGTTAAATGAATAAACATCCATTAGTGGCTTCTGCCAGTATATGCGTTTATTTGTTGATATTTAACTATCCGTTTTAATACAGATCTATATCCTCTTCAAGTTATTGTTCACAAAAGATTGTTAAAGCTAGAAAACCCGATATTTTATAAATATCATTGTACAAATAGTAGCATTCATATATGAAGAAGAAAACGAAGAATCATATCGAAAGATAAAAGAACAATAATATATTTACCTTATCAGAAAGTTAAAGATATTTGAGATAAAATTATAAACTATATATATTCTTTGTAGAAAAATGTTTCTAAAAAGACTAAAGGTTAAGTTAGGATTTTATGTGATATTTTTACCCAGGAAAGTCAAATTATTCTAGAAAAATTAAAGTAAAATTGTAAATTATTTTTAGATTTTAATTTTTTAAACGAGGTTAGAATATTTGTTGCTTAAGCTTTGGATATCTATTCTAAAGTTTACTGAATGTTTATCGCTTTTTATATAAATTATTACTAAAGTAAATCTTTTGTCAAAGCTTTTTTCTAAGTTTAAAATTTGAAAGTTTTTAATATTGAAATTAAAATTGTAAGAGCATGAACAAGCATGTTTAGCTAAGGGTGTATTTTTTTTCTTTTTTCCATAGGCTTCTTATATTATGTTATCATATTACAAACCAAAATAATATTCTTAAATAATATTTACTCTATATAATTTATTAATAAAGTATTTAACATTTGGAAAAATAATGTTATTAAAAGTATTTTCGACCAAGAAAAAAATTCGAATGTTTCTTTTTTCATTGAAAATTCTGAAAATGACTTCTTCGAAACCATTAATTTATGTAATTACAATCACCTTTATTTGCATTGTTTTATTCTATAATAGTTTTATAACGTTCAACTATTTTTAACGATGCTTGAGTATTGTACATTGTCTAATGTTTAATCTAGTAATTTCATTTTTTTTGCCAATTCATTAGTGAATTTTAATTGGTCATTTGCAGAGTTAAATTTTTGGGGAATATTATTCACTTTATTTTTAGGAAGGCAAATTAATTTGTCGCCTATACACTACCGGTCAGAATTTTGCGTTCACCTCTTTTTTGTCACTGATTAAGTTCTATTAATTTTCATTATGTCCGAGCTAAAAATTTTGCACTCTAGAGGGTTGAATGCTCTCAAAATTCTAGATAAAAAAAAACTTTTTAAGTAGATGTTGCAAAAATAGTGTCAATTTGAATGTTTTCTTCAATTTTACGTAATATCCGAAATAACCAACATTATGTAATGTTCTTAGGTTCATTTTAAAGCTATTTTTCCACAGTCTCGCAGTAGCTTATGAGCATTATTCTAACAAAAAACCTTATCACAGTGCAATAACTTAAAGTTGTAACGAAAAAGTGGGCAAAATTTGAAAAAATCTTGTCTGTAGGCAATTCAGAATAAAAATTAAATATATTTACATTTTGAGAAACTTGCATAGATACTCCATGGTGATGTGCTTCATATATTTACACATTGGCTTAAATTTAAGAAAACATTGAAATCTGCAATATTTTTGCAATATCTACTTAAAAAAGAAACAAATTGGCTGATTGTATACAGAATATTGAGAGCATTCAACCCTTTGAAAAGTAAATTTTTTAGCTCTGTCATAATAAAAATTAAGAGAACTTAATTAATCATCAAAAAAGGGGTGAACGCAAAATTCTGACCGCTAGTGTATATCCGAAATAAAAGATACTGTGATTTGTTTGAAAAATGCACCATCACAGTAAATGCCAGAGATATTTTGTATCTGAAGTTAGATAAAAACGTTGCAAAAATTTGACATCTACATATAAATTTGTAAAAGTAATTGTGAATCCGCCTCACGATACAAATCAATCGACGTTGGATAATTGTAGTTTTCAATTGTTTATAGCGTTTTTATTCAACTTCAGATAAATAACATCTCCGGGATTTACTGTGATTGAATTTGCAATAAGATTACTAGAGATAAGCTCAAAGCTGCACTAAAGTCTTTTTTCCAAAAGGGTATCTTGTTTTAGCTAATTGCATTTTTTATTGATGGAGTTTAGAATAAATCTTCATGCTTTCTTTGTGCACACTGAAACTATGTTTAAGGACCTAAGCATTTAGAAATATTATGTGAAGGAGAGCCTGGAAACTAACATTTAAAACATTTAAGCAACATCAACAAATAAACACATGTACTGGTACACGGAGAAAATTGATGGTCAAAGTTAGAGAGTCAAAATTTAGAGTCAGTCGTTCTTCTAGTTGGTCGAAAGGGCCTTCCAGATTTTGTTCGACATAGTCAGAGAGACTCTCATTTTATGGCCAGTCTGACTATTATAAGATCAGACTTATTGTCAGGATAATCAAGGTATCCTTCCGGGATGGTCAATACGATCATATTCTTTTCACTCATTTCGACCATCCACGGAGGAGCAGTTGACCCATCGGAGAGGGCCAATATTTGCATGTCAATTTTGCGCGTGAAAATCAAAAGGCGATTTGCTGTTTATTGAATTTAAACATATATTTTTAATAAGTTTAAACTACTTTCCGATATTTAGAACATGCGTGGAGAGTGAAGTGTTCAAGAGAGAACATGGTGGAAAGTGCATCACTCGACACTCAGCCATCAATTTGTTGTCACCGTGTCTATTCTAACTGAAAACGTGCTAAGAATTGCATTATGCATTGATGATGCAGAAAGTAAGGAGATGTGTGATATCGGTTTCTGAATTTAATTCAGTCTTTCAAAATCTTACAATTCAGTGCAGTGACGCCGTGTCCTAGGCATCTCGTGCTTCAAACAATATATATTCAATGTGCAATTACACATCTACTCTCTATGATGATCAGTTCGGCCATCTGTGATAATCCATTTGGCCATCTTTAATGATCAGTTCGGCCCTCTATGATGGTCAGTTCGGCTCTCTGTTGTGGTCTAGTCGCCCGTTCGAGATTATCAAGTCAACTCTCTGAGATGATCGATTTGCACCTCTAGTTTTAACTTTCTAGAGGTAGATGCTTTAGCCATCTAGAAGGCTGTTCTATGTTTAACCCTCAAATATAGTCAGTCTCAACATCTAGATGATCAGACTGACATTCCATTTTTCTCCGTGTAGAAGGCAACAATTTTACAGTTGTATGTTTAATGGTACAAAACTATCGGGAAATTAGGGCCTAATGTTTTCGAAAATAAAAAAGGGTTCATCATTAAATAATTCAGGCTCTCACTCCAACTGTTGCACAGAATCAGTTTCTGTCGAGTGGATTATGAATTCTCGTGCGGTTTGTGGCATGGGATCATTTTCACGCGCGATATGCATTCAAATTTAAGAGAAAGATGCGCAATTGCGATTTTCAGCACGTCTGAGAATGGTCGAGCAGTCAAGAGGAGAGATGCTTCGTGCAGAATCTCATTGTAGGTTAGCACACCTGCTACTACCCCCTTCGATGCAGACAAAAACAATCTGATTTGTTCTTCTAGCCCCGAACCAATCGCTCTCGGACACATGACCTAAATAACACACATATACACATATATACATATTTCATCTTCTTATTCTATTTAACACGCTCAATTTTTCCCAGCTTTTTCCAAGTTTTCACATGTTCATTCTATGCTTATAATGTTATAAAAAATTTCTATGAAGTACCGAGGCAACTCAATCCATCTTTTCAAGTTTTTTGTATGG
>CAKNWT010151434.1:0-11029 GCA_932066315.1 Andricus coriarius
ATAAAATTCCGGAATAGTTTCTAATATTATCGAATGGAAAAATTTCCGAATTTGAAAATTCCCGTCAGAAAATAGCCGAATTATAAAATGTCTGAACTGGAAAATTCCCAAATTTTAAGAATTAAATTTTTTCATTTAAAAATTATATAATTTTAATTGTAATAATTTTATAATTCTAAAATTTTAATTCTTCAAATTTGGGAATTTTCTAGTTGAAAAATAAACTTTTTGGTTGATTCATCTCATCAGTAAAAAATTTTTCACTATTTTTATGAAAAATCGGTTCATTTTTGGTTTGAAATTAATTTTTTTTACTAAAAATGTAATTATTTCAATTTTTGGTTACAAATTTATTTTTTCAAGTTGAAAATTCCAATTTTTATTGAAAATTGACGTCTTTTGCTAAAAATTGTTGTATTTTGTTCATAATTTATCTTATTTTGTAAAAAATTAATCTTTTTGTTTAAAAAAATCAACTGCTTGGTTAAGAACTAATCCCTTTTTGTTGAGGATTCCACTATTTTGTTGAAAGTTTTTGTTTTTTATTGGTTGAATGTAACTATTTTTTATTTAAAATTGAAATTTGTTGTTGTTGTAATATTAACTATTACATTTTTCGTTTTAAATTAATTTTTTTAGGTGAAAAATCAACTTCTTGGTTTGAAGTTGAACTACTTTGTAAAAAATTCATTTTGTTGTTGAAGATTCATCATATTGACTTTTTTATTGAAAATTCATATTCTTGGTTAAAAAATAAACTACTTTAATAGAAAATTAAACTAGTTGGTTCAAAGATAGACTATTTATTTAAAAATTTAATTATTCTGTTAAAATTCGTTTTTTTGTTCACAAATTAATTTTGCATCTGCAAATGTAGCCATTTCATTTTTTGTTGAAAATTTTTCCTTTATAAGTTGAAAATTGAAAAAGTTGTTGGAAAATTTATGTATTTCGATGAAAATTTACATACCAGGATAGAAAATTAATCTTGTCTGTCGAAAATTCATCATTTTGATTGAGGATTTAACTTTTTTTTCAAGTTGTTTTTTTTTTCGATGAATTCAACTGGCTGAAACTTCGTTTTTTTTTTAAATTGAAAATCAGTTTTTTAACTGCAAATTAAACTATTTCATTTTTTTGTTAGATCAGGTAAAAAGTTATAAAAAAATTACTTTAAATACACTCAAAATTTTCCGTTTTAAAGTATATTCCATAATCTTCAATTATAAATGAATAAAAATTGGTAAATTAAACAATTAAATAAAAATTTGGGAAACTTAAAAAGTGATTTAAAATCTTAAACAATAACTGGAAGTAAAAAAAAGCATAATTAAATAATTAAAAAATTGTTCATTATTTTAATAAGCTCAGGTATAATAAATAGTAAATAAAAAAAAAAACAGGAAATAAAAAAGGTTAGAAAATAAAATTGTTGGTTGAATTTTCAACTCTTTTCTTGATCATTAATTGTTTGAAAGATTGATAATTTTAGTTGCAAATTTATCTCTTTGATTGAAAATGTAATCATTTTGCTAAGAACTCGTTTTTTTTGGCTGAGAATTCAATTTCTTCACTGAAAATGTAACTATATCATTTTTGGTTCATAATTGAGTTTTTCTGGTTGAAAATTCTTTTTTTTTTATATGAAAATTATTCTTCTTGGTTGAAAATTCATCTTTTTTGTTAAAAAATTCAACTAATGGCTAGAAAGTTGAACTACGTTGTTCAAAATTGATTTCGTTTTTAGTTAAGAATTAATTTTTTAAACTGAAAATTTAATTATTTTATTTTTGGTTTAAAATTGATATTTTTAGTTTAAAATTTAACTAATTGGTTCAAAATTCGTCTTCATTAGTTGAAAATTCAAGTACTTAGTTAAATATTCATACATTTTGTTGATAATCCACATTATTCTGTAGAAAATTAATCTTTTTTGTTAAAAAATAAACTTTTTGCTTGATTCATCTCTTTAGTTAAAATTTTTGGACTATTTTTATGAAAAATGGGTTCATTTTTCGTTTGAAATTAATTTATTTTACTGAAAACTTAACTATTCCATTTTTGGTTGAAAGTTTATTTTTTGAAGTTAAAAATTCCATTTCTTGATTGAAAATTAACTTATTTTGTTGAAAATTCATGTATTTTGTTTATAATTCATCTTATTTTGTAAAAAATGAATCTTTTTGGTTAAAAAAACAACTGCTTGGTTAAGAATTAATCAGAATTTGTTGAGGATTCCACGATTTTGTTGAAAATTTGTCTTTTTTGGTTAAATTCAACTGTTTTTTATTTTTAATTAAAATTTTTTGTTGTTGTAATAATAACTATTGCATTTTTCGTTGAGAATTAATTTTTTTATGTGAAAAATTAACTACTTGGTTTGAAGTTGAACTACTTTGTAAAACCTTCATTTTTTTGTTGTTGAAGATTCATCATAATAACTTTTTTATTGAAAATGCATATTCTTGGTTGAAAAATAAACTAATTTGATAGAAAATTAATCTCTTTTGTTGAAAATTCATCAGGTAAAAAAGTAAACACTTGAGCCATAAAATTAATAAAAAAACTTTTTTGTTATCGGACAACACAAAAATTCGGGAAACTTCAAAAGTGATTATAAATCTTAAACAATAACTGAAAGTACAAAAAAAGCATAATTAAATAATTACATAATTGTTAATTATTTCAATAAGCTCAGATATAATAAATAAAAAATTTTGGGAGTGTGAAAAGTAAAAAAAAATATCTGCTTTGCAAGTTAGTGAACTCAAATCTATTTTAGTAAAAGAAGAAACTTTCAGGAAATAAAAAAGGAAAGTCAAGTTTTTTTATATATACTTAATGAAAAGAGGGATGAAACTAAATTACAATGGTTGGCTAAACTTAGGGGAAGAATTGATTTTTATTCAGTCAGGGTAATGTGCCCATTAATCTTCCTTACTTTATTCCAATAAGCCGATTGAACTTCATAAGTTAGACTTCATCAGAAACATTTTCATTAAATTAATTAATTAAATGTTGCTAACAAAAAAAAAAAAAAATTTATATTTATTCGTTCGCAAAATAGGTTTCGTTTTCACGGGCGGAATTTATGAAAGAAAAAACGATAAATTTACCGCAGCAGACTAACGTTTATTTTTATCCAGTTTATTTTCGTAAACGGTACAAAAGAATAACAAAATCGATCATTTTTTTTATAGCGACCAACCACAGAAAACTAATTGAGCTGTACGTTTCTCTACGTTATTCTATCCAATCGAATTTGTTTAACTTTTCGTGGGGTTAAACATTTTTTTCAATTATCGAAGTTTTTAATTAACAAATAAAGCACGAAAGAGATGCTTAGTTTAAATTCTATAAATTCAGTTTTATTGAAATTAAATTATATTAGAAGTAAAAAACTATTCCCCATTGTTACTAGCTGTATTGACTGCGGGTCAGTCTAAATAAAAGAATCGAACAAATACCACTAAAAATAGAACAAGCTATTTTTCTAAAGAATCAGTAAACAGATTCTGCTGCTCAAAGTTTAAAAAAAAATTGCATTATTAATTATTTTTCCATGCTTCTTATTTTTTTAATGTAATATTTCAGAGACGGAAAAAATAACCAATAGGATACTGATATTAAAATTAGGTCAAACATAACGATAATATTTATCAGTTGCTATTTTCGTGAAAAGGTAAACAAAATTTTCAGGATTACTAAAATCAGGAATCCTGCGATGTGATTGTTTATGATTGACCTACAAAAAGCTAAAGTAGGTTTTTGAAATAGGTCAAACAAATATTTTCGTTTGCTTTTTTAAAGGTTTTTGGAACCGTATTCGTTGTTTAGTTATTTTTACTTGTGTGTAACTTTTTCAGGAACTAAATTCTATATAAGGGCATGCTTATAATTAGGTCAAATAACTTCTTCTTCAGTGTAACTTTAGAAGAAATATTTCGATTACGCTGTACTTTGATGTTTGTCTTTTAGTGGCCAAAAGGACAGCTGGACACCCTTTTGTAATCAAACTGATTCGATGTGAGAGCATTTTTCGAATTAGGTCAAATATGTCTTTCAGTGACCAAGAAGGTATCTAAAATTGGGCAATCTTCTATAATCTGCCAATTCAATATGAGGGCATTGCCAAAATTAGGTCAAACATATTTGTTCTGCTTATCATTTGAAATAATTATTGGATCATTTGGTATATATTTTGCAGTAACCAAAAATAAGATACCTACAATTGACCAACCTTTTACAATCAAAGATTTCTATATGAGGACATTTTTTAAATTAGGTCAAATACGTTCTTTCTGTGTGACTTTTGAAGGAATGATTCGATTACATTGCCCTTTCGAATGTATCTTTCAGTGACCAAAATTGAGGTATAGCAATTTTGAAATTTTCTACAATCAAGCAATTCGATATAAAGGCATTTTTAGTAGTAGGTCAAATACGTTTTTGCGTTCTGAAGGTATTCTTCAATTAATTTGAAATTTTAAATATATTTTCTAGCGATAAGTTGTAATAATCCCCCTAACAGACAACCTATTAAAAGGGCCAATTGGATTTAAGCATAATTTAAAAAAATAGGTCTATGTTATATTTTCGTATAACTTTCGAAGGAATGATCCCATCCAACTGAAATTTTTGTAACATATTTTGCTCCCAAAAGAGAACATCTCTCTAATTAGGCAACCCTTTGCAATCAACTTATTCGACATCAGGACATTTTCAGAATTAGGTAAAATATATGTTTTCTGCGTATCTTTTGAAGGAATTCCTTGATAATATTGTCCTTCAGTATTTATATTTTGGTGATCAAAAAGAAAGTTATCTACAATTGACCAACTTTCTGCAATGCACCAATTCGATTGGAGAGCATTTTATAAATTAGGTCAAATACGGTTTTTTTGTGTAACTTTTAAAGGGGTTCTTTGATTAAATTTAAATTTTAGATATATATTTTAGTGATAAGTTGAAATTATCTTAAAAATCGACAAACCTTGAAAGAAGGCCATCTGGATTTTACCATCATTTACAAAAGTAGGTCAATACTGAATTTTTGTATAAATTTCGAAGGAAAGATCCGATCCAAATAAGATTTTGGAGACATGTTTTGCTCCTTAAAAATACCTCTATACGATTGGACAACCCTCAAAAAATTATCTAGAAAAAACAAACCCAATTTAAGGAATTAGGCCAAATGATTTTTTTGCTATAACTTTGGAACTAATCGTCCGATAAAGTAGGCTTTTTGAAGGCACATCAGGGTCCTTAAACCCAAAATCTCCACTAATTCTTAACCCTCATACACCAGCCAATAAAAGTCTAGCCTATTTTTATAAAAAGACTGTTAATCTGTCACCATTTTTCAACAGCTTATTTGACCTAAAATATACCAAATAGACCTCTTTTTCAATAACAGCCTCGAATTGGAAAAACCAAACATTAAGTCAAATAACTTTATGGTATATCAGTCAAAGAAAAAATCTGATCATATTCTTCAGATATACGTTAGGTCTAACATTTTTTGTACTACTTTTTAAGGAATTGAATTCTACGTAAGAACATGCTTAGAATTAGGTCAAATATGTTTTTTCTGCGTAACTTTTGAAGGAATTCTTTGCTAATATTGCCCTGTATTATGCATCTGCAAATTACCGAAAGTAACATACCTACAATTTGGCAATCTCATATAATGAACCAATTGAATTTGAGGGTATTTTTTTAATTAGGTCATATATATATTTTCTGTGTATTTTTCAAAGTATTTCTTTGATAATGTTGCCTTTTGGGCTGCTCAATATAAGCACATTCTTTGAATTAGGTCAAATATATTTTTTCTGCATAACTTTTGAAGGAATTCTTTGCTAATGTTGCCCTGTATTAAGCATCAGTTTATTACCGAAAAGAATATACCTACAATTTGGCAATTTTATATAATCAACCAATTAAATTTAAAGGTATTTTTTTAATGAGGTCAAATATATGATTTCTGTGTAACTTTCAAAGTACTTCTTTGATAATGTTGCCTTTTGCGCTGCTCAATATGAGCACATTCTTTGAATTAGGTCAAATATATTTTTTCTGCATAACTTTTGAAGGAATTCTTTGCTAATGTTGCCCTGTATTAAGCATCAGTAAATTACCGAAAAGAATATACCTACAATTTTGCAATCTTATATAATCAACCAATTGCATTTGAGAGTATTTTTTAATTAGGTCAAATATATTTTTTCTGCATAACTTTTGAAGAAATTCTTTGATAATGTTGGCCTTTGGTGTGAATCTGTAAATAACCAAGACAATGGTATATACAATTAGGCAATCTTCTACAATGAACAAATTTAATTTGACGGCATTTTTAAGATGAGGTCAAATACGTTTTTACTGTGTACATTTCTGTAGGATTCTTAAATAGAATTGAAATTTTAAATATAATTTCTAGTGATAAGTTGTTATTACCCTAAAAATAGACAATCTTTAAAAAAGGATCAGTTGGATTTCAGGATCATTTTAAAAAGTAGATCAATATTGCATTTTGGTATAACTTTCGAAGAAATTATCCGATCCAACTGATATTTTGGGAACATGTTTTCCTCTTGAAAAACAGACTTTATGCAATAGGATAACTCGCCAAAATCAACCTGAACGAAACAAATCAAATTTTCAGAATTAGGTCAAACGATTTTTTGTTATAACTTTGGAACTAATCGCCCAATCTAGTTGAACTTTTGAAGGCAGGTCTGGGTCATTAAACCCGACATCCCCACTATTTCTCAACCCTAAACCACCAACCAATAAAAATCGAACCTTTTTTTAGAAAAAGCTGCTAATCTCCCAGCATTTTTCAACAGCTAATTTGACCTCAAAAATATTGAATAGACCTCTTTTTTTTAAAAGCCTCGAATCGCAAAGGCCAAAGCGTCCTATTGAGCCCAAAGAGCCTTTTCAAAACAGCAAACGGTTCGGTTTCCTGTTTCCTTATCGCAGTAGGAATTTCTTAACGTTGGTGAAGCACTTACCAGGCCCTTAAGAATTAGTCTACCCGTTTCAAAAAACCGTCAATATTATATGTTGGTATAAGTTTCGAAGAAATCCGACCCAACTAAAATTTTGGGAACATGTTTTCCTCTTGAGAAACAGCCTTTCTACGACAGGATGACTGGTCAAAATCAACCTAAAAGAAACAAATCCTATTTTTAGAATTAGGTCAAACGATTTTTTGTTATAACTTTAGAACTATTAGTCCGATCCAGTTGAACTTTTTAGGGGAAGTCTGGGCCGTTGAACCCGACATCGCCACTATTTCTCAACCCTAAACCACAAGCCAATAAAAATCTAGCCTCTTTTTTAATAAAGCTGCTAATCTCTCAGCATTTTTCAACAGCTAATTTGACCTCAAAAACATAAAATAGACCTCTTTTTTTATAATAGCCTCGAATCGGAAAGGCCAAAGCGTCCTTTTGAGCCCAAAGAGCCTTTTCAAAACAGTAAACGGTGCAGTTGTATAATATTCCCTTACCGGAAGTAGGAATACCTAAACGTTGTTGAAGCACGTGCCAGGCCGTTAAGAATTAGTGTACCCGTTTCCAAAAACCGTCAATATTTTATGTTGGTATAACTTCCGAAGAAATTATAGGATCCACCTGATATTTTGGGAACATGTTTTTTCTTAAGAAACAGCCTTTCTACGACAGGATGACTCGTCAAAATCAAGCTAAACGAAACAAGTCCAATTTTTAGAATTGGGTCAAACGATTTTTTGTTATAACTTTGGAACAAATATCCCGATCTAAATGAACTTTTGAAGGCACATCTGGGTCCTTAAACCCGACATCCCCACTAATTTTCAACCCTAAACCACCAGCCAATAAAAATCTAGCCTCTTTTTTAAGAAAAGCTGCTAATCTGTCACCATTTTTCAACGGTTTATTTGACCTTAAGTATACAAAATAGACCTCTTTTTCAGTAATAGCCTCAAATCGGAAAGGCCAAAGCGTCCCATTGAGCCTTTTCAAAACAGTAAACGGTGCAGTTTTCTCCGGTTCCCTTATCGGAAGTAAGAATCCCCAAAGGTTGGTGAAGCACGTGCCAGGCCGTTAAGAAGTCTACCCATTTCCAAAAACCGTTCTGTGTCGCGTTCCTCGTAACACGGTCAGCAGCCAATGCGCTGCCCAGGGTAGAAAGGGTGGATCGGGGGTGGCGCGCATGCGTCGTCGGCGTATCGACGCCCGGGCACCTTCGCTGTCAACCCTTGCGGCGAAACAGAGAAAGGAGCAAGGAAAAAAGAGAGGAAGGGAGATGGAGAGAGACAGCGTGAAAGAGAGAGGGCCAAGGCAGAATCCACAGTAGTAAAGCCCAGCCTAGTCAGCCGGGCGGACCTCAGTGGCGCTCCCTAGAAAAATTCGGACTTGTCAAAATTTCTCCACATTCGTGCGAAGTGAACTTTTTCAATAAAATCGTGAAATCAGTGAAACTGAAGAGAGGATTCGAACTCAAGTGGATGAGATCGAAAAGGTGGGTGATTACTCAAGCTCGTAAATATTATCTTCAAAGATGGCAGTATTTTGTAACATGGAGGCTCGCGAGCGGGATGCTGCATGGAGCCGAAATCACTCTTTTCCCTTTGGCACCTAAAAAATGCATCATTTTTCTCTCTATTCAGGGGGAAAAATAGAGATATGGTGAAAATTGAGTTGGGGCATTTTTCCTCGAGAGGGCGAAATTGAATGTCGTGTATTCTTTTCAATATGTGACAAGTTCAATCAGAGATGATTTTTGTTTGTATATGATTGAGGGCCTTTATTTTATTGACAAGGAAAGAAAAGGGAGGATTTATTGACAATTTACTCAGGAAGTTATTAGGAAAAGCAGTATGTAGGCTACAAATTTATTTTTCGAGAAATATGTAAATATGGAGGTGATTGATTGCTTCGTTTTTTTCACTAAATCTTCAGAGAGCTTTCTATTTTCTTTAATAATCCTTCTATTTGTTGTCTAATATTTAAATAAATTCTGAAACATGAAAAAGAGTTTGAATATTTTTGTATTTCTGCTAAAAATTGTATTTTTAATTTTTTTTTCAATTCAAATTAAACTTTTTTTCAAGTGTTTCAAATTTTTTTTTCGAAAATTGAAAATATTTTTTTTTAAATAGACATGATTTTTTTCTTTGATATTATTTTCTCATGCCTAAATGCCTTTGAACTGTCAGTGAGTATATAGCAAAATTGATATCATAAGGGTGACAAAGGAGAATATACGTGTGCATCGTCAAACAAATATTCGGTTAATTAAACAAAGCGAATGGACACAAACAGTGAAATGCAATTTCAAATTCAAATACCGAATAAATGTCATCAGTTTGAAAAATAATTTAAAATTCAGGAGAAAAAGCTGCATATATTTGTAGGGTTTCCTATTTTTTTTTATTTCCGTATACTATTATTCCTATTTTCATAATTTTAAAAGACAGTATAGCGTTATTTAAATAATTAAATCAAGCTAAATTAACCACACACAGAGGACTCGAGTTCCCTCTTCAATTATTGAAAGTCCCCGAGGGTTGGATAATTATATGGGAACATTTTCCAGGGAGCCACTAATTTGATGAGACGAATATAAGCAAACTTTCCTCAAAAAGGGTAAAATTACAAAAAATAAAATTGAATATAATTCAGGGTGTCCATCGGACCGAAAAATCCGGAAAATCGAAAAAAAAATGGAAACCGAATTTTAGTAAAATCTATTATAATAAACATTTTACAAAGTTGATACAAAAAAGTTGAAGACAAAAATTTTTTTAGCAGAACAAATATTTAAATTTTGACAACATTTTTCTTTCCACTTTAAATATGTTGCACTATGTGTGAATTTTTTTTTGAAAATAACGGTAAAATACTCGGTACCCTGATTATTTGAATAGAAAATTTACCTGTAATTTTTCTATTTTAAAAAATGTATTTCAAAAATTTCTTTGACAAAGTATTTTGCAATAAACAATATTCGATTTTTAATTTTTGATATTTGATTAAAGTAGAAGAGACATTTTTTTCCAAATCCTCAGGGAGTGATATTATAGGGAGAAATTAGTTCAATATCAAGTTTACGAGGGAGCTGTTCTTGAAAGAAAAACAAAATGCATATTTAATATTTTAATATGTGGACTTATTCCTTAAGCATTTTATGAATTGTCAGGTTATAAGTTCTCCATGTATAATTTACATCCAATTTGTAAATCGATAAGAGGCCAGTACTTACACATAGTTGTCTTAATATAGAAATCAATAATATGGTAATTGATAATTTATTATTCTAAAATAAAATTAAGCTAAAATAATTGAGAGAATTAAAAAAATTCTACTTATACAAAGACCAAATCCATTATTATTATTTGAATGTTGTGCTTTGTTTCCAAGACCATATAAATCGTTACAAATGTATTTTATTTTTGGTTTTTTCATTTGCTTTAAATTTTTGTTTCATAAGATTTTTAATAACAATAATGATTTGAAATAAATATTAATTTTTCAAACTTATTTGTCTTAAGGGTTATAAAAATTATTTAAATTTAACACCAAATTAAAATTTCAACAAAAAAGTTCATCTTTAATAAAAAAGTTGAATTTTCGACCAAAAAAGAATAAAATAAAAAATAAAAAACAGTTGAATTCATCCAAAAAAGACAAATTTTTAACAAAACACATAAATTATTAAAAAATATTTACATTTTCAACCAAGAAAGATAAATTCTAAACGAAAAATGTAATTGTTCATATTTCAACTAAAACAGATTTGATTTTGAATTTTAAAAAATTGAAATCATCAAAAAAGACCAATTTTTTACAAAATAGTTCAATCCTCAACCAAAACAGATTAATTTTCAACCAGACACATATTTAACCATAAAGATTGTATTTCTACCAAAAAGTTGAATTTTTAACCAAAAAATGAAATGTCTGTTAAAATATATGAATTTAAACTGACTCGAATTTTTGCTGCAATTTTGAAAAATACTTGAAATTTAAAAAAATTG
>CAKNWT010151438.1:0-19688 GCA_932066315.1 Andricus coriarius
TTTACAAAAAGATGAATTTTTAACCCAAAAAAGAAAAAAGTTACAATCAAATTATTAAATTTTCAAACTTAAAAGACGAATTAAAAAAAAGTTGAATTTTTAGCCACAAAGGATGATTTTTTAACAGAATTGTTGAATTTTAAAAAAAGTAATCAAGTTTGGTTAATTCAGTTCGCATTTAATCAGAAAAACAGAGAAAAAGGGGAAAGTCTGTGACCCCTGGGATAAATAAATGCGAATTTTTATAATTTATAGACTAAAAGTCTAAACAAAACATTAAGTGTATTTCAAAACTTTCAAAATATTAGGTTAGAACGCTGCAAATTATGCTTATAAAATAAAGTTAATTTTTTACTATTTCTGGCCTGAAAATATCCTACGTAAAACATGTTTTTCACAAATTACAAAAAAGGCGAAGGCCTTTTTCATAATAATCATGTTGTTAAGAGTTTCTGTTGATTCTTTTGTAAATGAAATAAAATTTGTTTTAACAAATATAATCTTATCTCAATTGTAAACTCGGAAGGATTTTAGATTATAATGTATTTACTTTCGACATTGTCACAATGTGAACATTTTTTAAATTAAATATTGGCTTATCTCATTTGCAGGGATTTAAAAAAACGATGAATTTATTGTTATATTATTTTAATCTGAGAAATCCTAAATTCAGTAGCGGAAAAAAGATTAACTTTTTTATCTACTTTTTATTTTATTGAAGTCATACTCAATAGAATCGATGTTGGTCAGTAGTTTACAGCTAAACGAGCGAGCGTAAAAAAACATAGCCATCAGAAGGCAAACAAGTGTCGTGCACTAAAGTGTCAAGGTAGTTGGGGTATATCGAATACTGATATCGCCTCAAAGTGAAGTTTTGTACAAGTACTTTGCAGCCACCTCTTTTATTTTATTTTTATCATCTTAAGTTAGAAACACACTTTTACCGACTTATAAATACAATTTTTATCACTTGTAAAAAGTAACTTCCGAGTTTTCAAAAATATATAACTGAGTAAGAAAGTTAAACTTTATCATTTGAACTTTTGAATAAGGAAAGGACATCAGGGGCTCGAGATAAATTTTTTAAGCAAAAAAGTATTGGATGAGCAAAGTATACAAATGAAATTATGAAAAAGAATTCAGGTACAAATAAAATATGTATACAGAAAATACTAACAAATGACCGATTTTATGTGAAGTTCCGCAGTCTGGTCCTGATAATGTCAGGAAATTTTTTGGGTCTCAAATATATTTTTTCGCCTAGGTAAAATATGGGTCCTGCATCTTCCGTTTTTTACCATAAAAATGTGTTCCGTGAAATTAGCTCCACTTGAATATTTAAGTGAATTATGAAAAGATTGACGAAATTTTTCTTTAAAAAGTTGAATTTTGAAACAAATAAACATAATTTAATTTTTATGCAGCATCTTCTAATGCAATCGACACTCTTTCAAAATCCTTGAAAATTAAAAAAACTGGCGAACATTTTCAAAAAAACTTAAATGTTAATTTCTTCAAAAAGGCCACCTTTAATTTTGTTCTTGCTTTTTTTTTTAGATTCAACTATTTCTATATACAGAAAAATTTATTTTTTATAATATAAAATAAATTTTTCAAAATGTCAATTCCTTTTTTAGGAATTCATAGTTTTATGTCCTTAAGAGGAAAAAATAATATGTATATTTACAAAATATACAGTTTAAAAAATGAACAATATCTAATCTTGTAGATTTAAAAAATACTGAAATCGTGATTTTTGCGGTTTTCTTATTTAAAATCTAAAAGATCTTATATTTTCAAATTTTTCAACTGTATATGCTGTGAATGTACACTGTTAAAAATATTCTGAAATTTACAAAGTTAAAAAATTGTAGAAGTAACGGAAAATTTTGATAAATTTCCTATAATTTCACTTAATCGCATCTATAATTTAAGGAAATTGTATCTGAATTTTCAGAATTTTTTTATAAAATTAAACAATTATGACATTTTTTTAAGTTTATCTTGAATTACGAAAAAATGTTCGTAATTTTCTGTGACACGTAACAGAATTTTTAGATATAATGTATAAAAAAATTCCGCGATTTCACCTGAAAATTACGAAATTTTTAACCAAATTTTCCTAACTTGTAACTTAATTTTCCGAAATTTATTAACTAGATGAATCAATTTTGCTGAAAAAGAAAAATCCGTAATATTGAAAAATACCGAAAATACAATTACCGAATCAGAAAATTTGCGAAAAATGAAAATTTTCAAAATTTTGAATTACGGAAAAAAAATAACACTACCGAAAACTTTTGTTGGCGAAATTAAAATATTCCGAAATTAAAAGTAAACGAAAGTAGAAAAATGCAGAAATGCTCAATTGACGTAATTATTAGATTCCCGAAATTACATATTTACCAAAATTTTTAAATCCTAAATTACAAATGACCGAAGTTTTAAATTCCCCCAAAAATATTTTTTAAATATTTGTATGGGTTAAAGTAATTTTTTTATTTTACTGGTATGCGCACAGGGTTTAAAATTTTGAAGAGCTCTTTTAAATATAAATTTATGCAGTATGCATGATATGAAATAAAATATTATTCTAACAGATCAAAAATATTAAATTAAATTTTTTTGATGGGAATTTGTAATTTGGTAATTAAAAATTTTGGGAATTCACTAATTTCGTGGAGTTAAAATTTCAGAATTTTGATTATTCTGGTTTCAAAATTTCAAAATTTTTCTAGCTTCATTTATATCCACTTTCGGAATATTTTTATTTCGTTACTAAATATTTTTATTAGTTTTATTTTTTTAGGAAATCTGAAGTTTTGAATACTTTCAAGTTCGGTAATTATATAATCTGTATTTTTCAATATTGGGGATTGTTATTTTTCGTCAAAATTATGCCATCCACAAATATGATTTCGGCATTTTTGAAACCAAAAAAAGAATTGATATTTAAAAAAAGGCTTATTTTATATATTGAAAAATAAGTTTTTCTAAATGAAGAAATCGTTTAGCGAGGACGGAACTCACAGAATATCTCTCTCATATAACTGTGAATCTAAAAAAAATCGGGGAAAAAAATTAAAAGTGGTCTTTTTGAGTTTTAGAGAATGTAAACAACACGTTTATAAAAAATATATTTATTTTGTAAGAAATTTATTTAACAAAAAAAAACCTCGATTTTCGTTAGCTAAAGTTAGCTGACCATTCTTCAATGATTTTCTGAGGTCTCCCGCAGTTTCACCAATTGGAAACGCTGTTCACTGGAATAGAAACTTTTCCCGATCGTTCCTTTCAACATAGTAACTGACAAGAAAAACATTTTAAAGAAATCAAAGATCCCAAAGAAAAACGAAAATGTTTAGGTTTAATTACTATACTCCCGTACCAGTAGCATTTTCAGACGATTTTCAAGAACATTAGTTAAGAATTTGTAATGGAAAATTTATTAAAAATCTGAAGCATTTTAATCTGCAAAGATTTTAATAAAGGGGCATTTTTGCGCCGGCTTTTTGCAAAGCTGAAAAATTCTGAAAGTTAATATTCTCTAAGGTAGAAGTAATTTCGTGACGGATAACGTTTCTCATTATACGTAAAAATGCAGGAACATAATATTATGGTGTGACTTCCTCGTTCTAAGTTTTTTTACTAATGTTTTTTGAATCATTTTTTCCTGTGACAGAAAAATTGTAACTTTTATATCTAAAGAAGATAGAAACTCGAAATTTTGTCATCCTCCTGAATACTGAAAACATGGTCAAAATCCTAAAATTACATTTTTTTCGTGTGCACCTAATATTTCAGATTGTTAATTAATAATTAAACCATTATATTGTGTAATATTTTTTATTTTTATGAAACAAAAAAATTATTTTTTCATGATTATATTATGTTGCCATAAAAGTACTTTTCAATCAAATTTGTTTTTCAAAACTTTAACCTATTATTTCTTTAATAATTGGTTTTATTTTTAAAATCACGCCAGCATTATTTAATTACAACCTGAGTTATTAAAAAAATGTTTTAACAACTTTTTCTGTGATAAAAGGGTTTTTTCAAATATACACAAACCTCTGTTGATTATACAATTCTTAATATCGGACTTCTAATCTCTGGTACGTAAAGAGAATCCTTACTGGTAAAATGTTTCGAGAGAATGCGTTTTCATCATACCTTTCTTAGTCGAATGATCAAAGCTGAACAGTTGTTAACGTGAGAAATAATTCACACAGAAGTTGAGATAAACAGAATAATATGCCCGATCGTAAACTGCAACACGCTACTGAAGACTAACTCCGTACTATTCAGTGAAAACAGTTTTGCTCTAGTCAGCCTTCAGAGAAGCCAATACATTGCAAAGTCAATGATTATTTTTCTTTGCATTTATTTTTGTAACTCGAAATTTTCTGCGAATCAGAAAAAAGGTTATAAATAATCTCGATTTGTTCAAAATATTTCATTTTTGTAAAAACAATCTATATTTCAAAATTTCCTAAGGGGCTCGTCATTTTATTCAGGGGTGATCCAAAATTAAGGTAAAAAGATTTTATCTAACCAATTTGTTGAATTTTCAACAAAAAAAGTCGAATTTTTAACCAAAAAAAGTAATAGTTGATATTTTTGCCAAGTAATGATTTTCATTTCAAATTAAAATAAATTGAATTGAACAAAAAAAATGTCAACAAAATATGTGAATTCTTAAGCAAAACTAATTTATTTTCAACCATGCAGTTGCATTTTCAACCGTAAAAGATGAATACTAAAAAATACGAATTTTCAACAAAATACATACATCTTGAACTTAATAGTTTAATTTTCAATCATTTCTATAAATTTTTTACCAAATAGTTGAATTTTTCATTTAAAAACCATGAATTGTTAACCCAAAATGGAATCGTTAAATTTTTTTCAAAAACATGCATTTTCAATTTCAAAAAACGAATTTTCTTCAAAAAAATTTAATTTTCTATCAAATAGTAAAATTTTCCACGAAATGGTTGAATTTTCAAGTCAACCAGAGGAACTTTCTACAAAACATTTAAATTTTTAACAAAAAAGTTCATTTTCATTCCAGAATGATAAATTTTTAAGAAAGCCGTTCAATTTTCTACCAAAGAGATAAATTATTTAACTAAAATTATGAATCTTTAACCAAAAAAAATGAATGTTGAAGAGAGTAATTCAACTTTTAAGCAAAGAGTTTAATTTTCCTCCTAAAAAGATTAATTTTCAACAAACAAATATAATATTTTATATTTAAACCACGTAAGATTTAATTTTCAAATCAGAAACAGTTGAATTTAACAAAACAAAATCAACAAATCTTAAACAAAATACTTGAATCCTCAGTTATAAACAGATTATTTTTCACCTAAACACACTAGACGAATTTGCAACAAAATACGTAAATTTTCAACCAAATATATAAATTTTCAACCAAGAAGATTAATTTTCTGCGAACAATGATAAATTTTCAACAAAATATATGAATTTATAATCACATAATTGAATTTTCAACTGAAAAAAAATGAATTATCCACAAAATAATTAAATTTTCAACCAAAGAAATGATGAATCTTCAACTAAAGAAATTAATTTTTAACAAAATAGTTCCACTTACGAACATATAGTTGGGTTTCTGCCAAAGTGTTGAATTTTCGAGTCAAATGTACGAATTTTTTACAAACAGTTGAATTTTAAACCCGAAAATAAGAATTTTCATAAAACAAAATTTTCTGAACCTGAATAATTTTTAGCTAGACACTTAAAGTTTTAACCCCAAAGAAAAGATGCAATTTTTACAAAAAATATGAATTTTCAAATAAAAAAAGAAAGAACATCAACCAAATTGTATTTTCCAGTCTAAACGACGAATTTTTCTCAAAACATTTGAATTTTCAACCAAGAAGGATGACTGTGAAGACTATGATAAATAAGTGAAAATTTTAATAATTTGTTATTTAAAGAATAATAGTTTAGATAAACATTGATTTAATTTTTAATACTTTAAAAATATTAGGTTAGAAAACTCAAAATTTTGCTTTGAAAGTAAAGTCTCGGACTGCGCAACATTTTAAGTCCTACAGAAATTATAAAATTGTACGTTCAAAATTAAATACTTATTATTATTAACGCATTTTATTGTTCAAATTTATCAAATATTACTAAGATTTTTGGCCCCTAATATTTTTCGATGAGATTTTTTATCCAGTTACCCCACTTCTATAAATTTTACACACTGTAAATTTATGTTTCATTTATAATAAAAGATGAAACAGTAAATTTAAATTTAACATCTTGTGCCTATGTTTTTCCACCAGTTAGATAAAAAAATAAATACCATGTTTACTTTTGCATTGAACCTTAACCGTCGTTTCGTTTAAAGCAAATGCATGTCATAGGATCCGTGAATGTTTTTATTTTGGTGGGAGTATCTTATTCGCTGAAACATGGATTTTCGTTTTCGCATTCGAAAATCCGAAAAAGAGACGAAAATTCCGGATTTAAAAAAAAATGTTCGCTGGATTAAATCGGTCACCGTCGTTCCTGTGTGAAATTAGTTTATCGTTGATCAGTTTGCATGATTTGTGAGATTTAATGAAGAAATACGAGGATCCCTCTATGTACACATGCACCGCATTTATTGGTACAAAAAAGCCGAAATTAAAAATATGTTGGTTGGCAATGACGAGCTTTGGAAATAGGTCGATTCCTTTTTGATTTCACTTGTCACGTACTGGAAAAATGTTTTTTATTTTACTTTCAAATCAATCGGCTGAAAGTTATGGCGTTTTTATTAATTTGAATTCATATTTTATGAAAGATTCAATCAATGTATTCCATGTTTCGATTTTAGAAACGAAATAGTTAAATGGCTACCTGCATATTATTGTTAGACATAATAAAATGGATTATGCATAATTTTGGTTATTACTAGTACATTTAATTTAATCACTCTTTATTTAGAGAAAAAAACTTGGTTAATTTTCCAGACAAGTGACTGGATACATTTTTTATAGATTTGACAGAAAATTTTATATGACTGTAAATTTTTGTATAAGATTCACAAAGGGTTCTTTAATTAAAATGAAAAAATTCCAGTAAATTCAATATGAATGACACCATTTTTTAAAACTGTTTATACATAACATAATCCGACACCGTACTTTTAATATTTTTTTAAGATTAAAAATTTTGTTAAAACATTTTCAGGGTGTTTTCAGAAGAATTAAAGTCGACTACTTGAATTTAATTAGAATTTTGTGTAATATTTTGTTTAACACGTTCTAAAAGTGAGGATTTTTGGAAAAATGTTGCCTTTTTCATATCATAACAAAAATTGTTTGGACTATTTCAATTTGTTATTGTATTATATTGCTAAAAAAGAAACCGAAGAATTTCAGTACTAAAATTAAAAATCATAAAATTTAAATCATTCACAATTTACAATTTAAATAAAAATATATTTATTTATTAACAACTGTAGATAAATTTTTGATTAAGTCAGCGAAAATAGCATTTTAGTTTTATGCAAAATACGTGCGAGAATAAAATAAAAAATTAGAAGGTATATCCAACAGCTTGATTTGAAAAAAATGTTTGGGGTTTGCTCTTTAATATACCTTTAAAATGTGCAAAATTATAAAAAAATTAAAAACTTTGAAGCAAAAAAATGGACTTCAAACAAGTCGTACTAAATTTTCAAACATCAAAATAGCATTTGCTTAGCAATGTTCAAAATCTTTATTTTGAGTCTTTTAGGACACTAAAACCCCCTAAGACCAATGTGAAATTGACAAGGTTATCAGTCTAAGAATTGATTTTAATTTAATTTAACTCTCACATTTCTCCGTGACATTTTTCTAAAGAAAATTAAATTAACCAAATACTTCAAAATTTGAATTTAGCGCTGTCAAGAAAAACAACTTCAACCTAGTCGTAACCAAATGCCAAATCTCAAAATAGCGATTTTTATACAGTTTTCAAAATTGCTATCTTAGGATAAAAAAACTTCTTACCAACGCGCAGTTTATAGGATAACTAGATAAAAAGCTTATTTAAAAAATTTTTAAATCTCAGATTTTTCGGTTTATCTCCCTAAGAGATATTCATCTCGGAAAATATGAAAAACCAGTCTAAAGTGTTGAGTTGAAATGAAAATTTTCATATTACAGGATCAATATGTAAAAACTGAGGTCAAATTTGTTGTGGAACAAACAAAAATTAACAATAGAATAAATTTTTGATCGATATTCGACAATAAAGTTACTTTTGATCATGTCCAGTACATTTTTTAAGACTGCAGAATACGTCTGGCTTTGGATAACTAAATGTTGACATTAATCAATACCTTACATTTTTGTAACTTCCTAATTATGTGTGTAAATTTGACAACATTCCTTTATTCGAATTTTTCAAATTACCCAGTCAGCATTCTGGAAAAGCTACAAAAATGCTTTCAAGATTGTCGTGACACACCTATTTTTTAAATAAAGATTTTCGGCGTGGATTTCATATATTAGCGAATCATCCCATAAACGATTCTCATTTAAAATGTTTAAACTTCATATCGTGTGCCAGACATGTCCAACACATTTCTCTTTCTTCTCTCATAAAAGTTTTGCCCATTTCATTAAAATAAAATGCGTTAGTATGCATATAGTTAAGGAAAGTGATTTCCATTGATGTCTAGAAAATAAAAATCCGCTTAAAAAAAGGATTAACGAATTTAAATATTTAATAGGAATAAATCACAATTTAAAAAATAATAGATGCTTTCCACATGGCAATAAATATTTTAATAGTTTTTTATTCTTAATTGGATATTATTTCTAAAATATTTTCTGCGTTTTAATATTTCAATAGTGTGACTCACATAATAATATTTTAATATGTAAATTTGATGATCTGTTATCCCTTTTGTTTTAGATTGTAAGTATTTTGCATTATATTTGAATTAGAGCGATTTTCTTTTTTTTAATTTTGGACTTTATTTTTTTAATAATCATCTATAAATAATACTATTATTTTAGAATAAAAATAAGTGGCCCGAAATGTTGTCACATGTTTCAAACTGATTTTTTTTTCTTTTCTTATTTTTTATTTCACATGGACCAAATGATAGTCATTTGATTGTTGGATAACATTTTTACACTTATATTGTAAATAAATGTTGATACAAGAATAAATATTGAATAATTTTGCTGTTATCTCCTTTCTTCCCACGTAACGAATTTTCTTACTGTTCTTGTGAGTTTTCCCCATTGACGTAACGAAAATTGAACCTTCTTCATCTCCTTGTAATGTTGCGTAATATGCGAACATTCCCTATGAGTCAAATATTTCATATAGTTCGCAGACTATATAAGCTGCCCGATAATAATTTACATAAATTGTTCTACCCCTAAAAAGTTATTTTTATTTATTGAGGATTAAGCCTTCCATTTTATGAAACCAGAAAACAAATTTCAAAGATAATATTGCATTGGGCTTAGAATACGAAAATTTACAATTTTTTTACAATTATTGGTCTGAAATGTCCACCAAACTTTTTTTCTCCGGGAATAATATGCACAGAATTACTTCTAAAATATAAAGGGGATAACTGAAAAATCCCGAAAGATAAAATAGCCAACACTGTAAAATTCCCGAGTTCAAAAATTCTCAAATAATAAAATTCCCGAAATTATGAAATTGCTGAAACATAAAAATTCCCGAATAATAACATTCTTGACAGATGATTACTGAATTTTAAAGCGAACTAGGAAATTCTCACTTTAAACAATAAAAAATTTGTTTTTTAATAAATATTATTTGCTTATTAAAAATAAAATAATGAAATATTTTTATCAAAGAAATTCTTTTTTTAATGTTTAAAGTTCTTACACACTATTTTTTGAATGTCAAATAGCAATAATTGAATACAAATAGTATAAAAAAATTAATTTATAACACGTGCGCCTCAAGCGAAACAATAAATTTCCCTCTAAATGTTCGCTGAGCCTGATAACATTTTCCAAACAAACTTTGCAGGATTCAATTTTAAGTTTCTTTTTAATTTAAAAAAAAATTAATAATTCGATTTTTGAGGACAGTTTATGTAATTTACAAAAATTCTATCTCTTGAAATTCTTCACAATACATTAAAATCTACTAGGATTTTTTAAAAGCTATTAAAATTCCTCACAATATCTTCAAAACTACCTTTAGAACTTTATAATATTGAGAAATTCACTTAAATTCCGTTAAATCTTTTGAAATCTTACGAAATCCTTTGAAATCTCAAGAAATCATTCAAACCACTTTATATCTTTCTAAACCTATTAAAATCTTCTGAAGTCTCTTTAAATCCCATAAAATTTTTGAAATCTCATTAAAATCCCCTAATATCCTTATAACCCGTGGCAATCCCTTAAAATCTCTCAAAATTGGTTGAAGTCCTTAGAATTACAGTCAGATAATTTCAAAGAGATTTCATCGATTTGAAGGGATTTCCTAATATTTTGCTAAATCTGTTTTGAGAAGTTTTAATTTTAAAAGATTTCAGAGGATTTCCACAAATTTGCAAAGATTTCCACAGATTTTAAGAGATTTAAAGGAGTTTCGATGATTTCACGGGACTTTAAATGATTTGAAGGGATTTCAAGAGATTCAAAATTATAGCCACGGAATTTCAAACGATTTCCGAGCCTTATAAAGGATTTAAAGATTTTAATTTTACCGTATTTCTTGAAATTCGTCACAATATGTTAAAATCGATTAGGATTTTTTAGGGGCTATTCAAATACCTCATAATATGTTCAGAACTACCTTGAGAACTTTATAATATTCAGAAATTCATTGAAATTCCGTCAAATCTTTTGAAATATTACGAAATCCTTTGAAATCCCGCGAAATCATCGAAACCACTTTATATCTCTTAAAATCGAATAAAATCCTTTGAAATCTTTTGAAATTTCTTCAAGACACATTCACATTTCTAAAACTCATTAAAATCCCCTGACAAGGAATTTCGAAGAATTTTGAAGGATTATAAGGGATTTTAATGGGATTTCTAAAACTGTCAGGAATTTTATAAGATTTTAAAAGATCTCACAGGATTTTAACAAATTTTCAAAGATTTCAATGAATTTTAAGAGAATTAAAGGTGTTTCAAATATTTCACGGGATTTTAAGAGATTTTAAAAGATTCTGACGTATGTCCACGGATTTTAAAGGAATTCGTAAGATCTGAAAAGATTTAAAATAATTTGAAAGAATTTCCGAATATTATAAAGAATATTAAGTTATTATGTAGAATGTTTAATAACTTATAAACGATTTTAATAGATTTTTATATGAATTTTAAAGAGATTTCGAAGGATCTCTTAAAACTTGGAAATATTTAACGGAATTTTAAGTATTTTAACTAATTTTTACAGATTTTAAGTAATTTTCATGGATTTTAGAGGATATCAGGGGATTTTAAATCGATTTGGAAAATTTGATGGGATTTAATGACATTTATAAAAATGTAAAAATATTTCATTGGATATTAAAAGATATAAAGGAGTTTCCAAAACTTCATGGGATTTGAAAGAATTTCGTGATATTTTAAAAGATTTAGTGTAATTTCAAGGGATTTCTGAATATTATAAAGTTCTAAAGATAGTTCTAAAAATAGTTCGAGGAATTTTAATGTATTTTAACAGATTTTAATGGGTTTTAATATATCTTAAGGGATTTCAAGATATTAGGAAATTTTTCAACGGATTTTAAAGATTTCAATGAATTATGAAGGGATTTTAGAGGTTTCAAAGGATCTCTTGAGATTTTGAAATGTTTTACGGAATGTTAAGTATTTTAACCAATTTTTAGAGATTTTACGGGATTTCTACGGATTTTAAAGCATATCAGGATAATTTAATGAGATTTCGAAACTTTGATGGGATTTAAAGAGATTCCAAAGCATTTTATTGGATTTTAAGACATATCACAAAGTCCCATGATGACTTCGTGAAGCTCTTCTCTTGGGATGATCGCTAGAGAGATTGACCAGCAACCTGGGTCAGAGCAGTGTTGCAGAACGAACGTGTTATTTTAATAAACAACACGGAAATTCTACATCAATCTAAAAATCGTTTCCATGACTTCACGGGATTTCGAAGGATTTTATAAGATTTCAAAAGATTTACCATAATTTCAACGAAATTCTGAAAATTATAAAGTACTCAAGTTAGTTCTAAAAATAGTTCGAGGAATTTTAATGACTTAAAAAAATGTAATGAATTTCAATATATTCTAAGGGGTTTCAAGAGATTTTCAAAGATTTCCGCAGATTTTAAAAATGATAAGGGACCTTGTAAGATTTCTAAGTATTTCACGAAATGTCAAGGATTTGAACCAATTTCTACAGATTAAAAGCCTTTCGGATTTGATGAACGCTTCCTGATTCAAATCAGAAACTTGATAAAAAAACTTTCTGAAAAATGAGTTAAATTCCAACGGAAAATCAAGATCTGGTAGCAGGAACGTCTTCAGACGGAACGAAAAGTCTTCACTCTCTCGAGTGTCGGGCATTAGCCAAAAGTAGGGGTTGTTAGGGGCAAGGGGTTGGGGCTATTTATTCGGTATTTATTTAGCCGAGTGAGCAGAGTCGAGAGAGGGTAGATTTCGACCCCCACCAGAAGCGCGTCGCGACGCGACTGGGGTTGCGCGACATTGCTTCGGAGGGTTGCGCTTCGGTTAGTTCATCTGCTGTCCGCGAGGCGGCAGCACCTATAGCCTAATTCGGGCTCCTCTCAAAACTAGGCGCGCGCTTCCAAATGCCGACCGAGCTTGTTTATGAGACGCGCCTCGACGTCGGCTGACACACGCCGTCAGCCGAAACGATCAAGGCAGACGGCGAAAGAAAAAAAAGTATTAAATATTGTTGAAAGTTAATAATAAAAATGCATTTAAAAATATATTTAAAAAATGATACGCTTTGGAAAGACGTCTCGCTTCCCTCGCTTCTTTAGTGAGTTTCAGAGTTCAGTTTTAAATTTAAAAAACGTCGGGATTAATTTGAGTGATTCAGTGAATTAAAAAGGATACATTTTTGGAAAGGGAGTGATGAATAGTTTTTTATTGGTTAGTCCTGAAGTGTGGTGTACAACACGTGTTCTGCCAGTATCGTATCGAGCGAAGCAGTGCCTAACGACAGTTTTTCCTGTTCATGGAAAAATTGTTTAAAAAGTATTTTGACGTGAATTTGCATCGCCTTTTCTCTTTTTAAAGAAAAATCTGTTTCTCGTTTCTTTCTATAAGATTTGCGTTTTACATCAATTATGGGCTAAAATGTAATCCTTCGGAATTTAATAGTTTAATGATAATCTTTTTGTAAACTTTCTATTTTTGAGACAAATTTGTGTAAATAGCAGCATTTTCTCAAAACTATTTTTCTGCCTTTCGCCACCGATTTTTTATTACATGTTTGACGTAGAGATAAGTTTTACACCCTCGTATCTCTTCATTTTCCCAGTAACGACTTACCAAGGTATAAACTCTCATGTGTCACAAAATACCAAGCAAAGAAAAATAATTTATTTGATAGTGTTATAAATAATATCTTATATATCCACGATAAACTGAATTTATGACAAATAATTTCACAGGAAAATTTCAAAATATATTATATTCTTATCTGAACAAAGTAATAGTTCCAATTTATTATACGTTTAAAAATAATTCCATATTTTTTCAATATTTTAACACCTATTAAAACTGTTGCAATTATAAACTTACACATATTATCAGTAGATATATCCACATATAGTCAGACACTTAACCTTCTTTTAGTAATATGTTCAGTTTTCATTATAACTTTATTATTTTCGCATTCATGTTAAATGTATAAAAATACACAACTTGAAAAAGTTTTTAGAATCCAATTTATTTTTCATTATTTCTTTAATTGTAAACCGTGATTGTAAATCATGCAAACTTTTTTGAAGAATTTTTAATTGGATTCTCGCATTCAACCTGTACATTTCGATATTAAAGTTCCCTCTCAATTTTTCTGCATACAGAAAACACTCTCGTATTCAAGTTTACGTTTCAAGCAATTTCTTTTTGTCAACTATTTTTCTTACGAGACATTTGCTCTGTAAAAAAATCCCTTATCCGCAAACCATCGTTCAGAATAGACGACTTTTGTGAATGGCAGCTGTCGATTCGTGAATCACACTTTACAATTGCAGCTCGCGCCCAATTCCTGCAAGGGAAAAAATATTTTTTTGAATCCATATGTACACTTTTACTGATGAAAAATGAAAACTTAATAAAAATAATCAGATATGTAAAAGCAAAATACGACTTTTCTCGGGTATATTGGATTTTAAATTGAGTTCATGTTTGAAGATTATAGATATGATTTTTTGCTTCTTTAATTTTTGATGGATTTTGTTTGATGACAGACAGGTTTTATGAGCCTTTTTAGATTCTCCTCGTTATATTTAATTAATGCTGTTATCAATAATTTCCCTAGAGGTATTGATTCCATTCGATCTAGTGCATCTCAATTCCTCTGAGGATATGATCAAAGCATGTGATACAATGTAGCTACCAAACTCCGCGGCTTATGTGAAACCTTTTCAATGAAACCATGAAGAGTTCTGAGAATATTTTAATTAGAATCTGGAATTTTATTGCAAGAGATTTTGATTAGTTTTAGAGATAGAGATGTTTCATCAGATGCATGCAATTTTCGGCATTCGATATCGGTATTCATCGTTCGACCTAGTTCTCAGGTAGTTTAATTAAATCACGATCACTTGGAATGTTTCGCAAGCTTTTTTATCAATTATATTCACGAATAAACACACTTTTTTGCATTCTTTAGCCATTTTTAGAGCTGCCACTAGATATTCTAATTTGTGTGGTTTCTAATCAAATTTTCATTGGTAAAATAAAGAATGTGCGTTATTTATTTTCATTTTAAGAGATTACTTTTGTCGTGGAAGATATCGAACAATATTTAAAAGTGTAATATGTAGAAGGACAATTTTTTATGTTAAAAACTAAAAACACTTATTTTTTATATCTTATGCCTTATTTGAATATTTTGATCCATGTATTGTTTTTATCAAAGAACATTTTTTTTTAACAAATTTAAATATTGATAATGCCTAAAAATATCTTGTTCAGAATAATTTACACGCGAAATTTTGTTTATATAACAATAACTTCGATAGATCGTCTTTAAAAAAATAAAGAGTAGGGTTGCAAAATTCTTTTCAAAAAATGCTTTCATTCACAAAATTTTGTAATTTTAAACACCTTTCGTTACAATCAGTGCTCCATGCTTGACCGGTTAAAAGTTTAAGCAATTTACATAATTTCTACGTTTAACTGATTGGACATTTAGCCTATAGAAAATTTAAATCGTTTTCAACCTTATTTTTATTTTAACTAACTTTTCATAGTAGAAGTAATTTGAAACCAACTAAAGCAGGCCCTAAAATTTTTCTAATTGAACCGCTTTAAATTCCTAACATTTTTAGAGAAAAATATTGTAGTTTCAACAAAATAGATGAATTTTTAACCAAATAGTTCAATTTTGAACAGAATACACGAAGTTTCCATCAAAATACATCAATTTCCAACCAAATAATTGAATTTTCAACACAAAAAGCTTATTTTTGAACGAAAAATCGAATAGTTACATTTTCAGTGAAAAAATTAATCTTCAACAGAAAAAAGAACAAACTTTTAACGAAAAAAGGAATAATTGATGTTTCAAGTAAAAAAAGAACGAATTTTCAACAAAATAGTCAAATTTGTAATCAATGAGATAAATATTCAACCAAAATGATAAATTATTAAGTAAAAAAATGAATGTTTAACAAATTAGTTAAGATTTAAAACAAGTTGTTAAATTTTGAACTAAAAAAGATCAATCTTTAGTCCAAATTGGAATAGTTAAATTAACAAACAAAAACAATAATTTTCAACCAAAGGAAGGAGAAATTTTCAACAAAATAGTTCAATGTTCAACCAAGCATTAGAATTTTATACTAAAAAATAGAAATTTGTACCAAAAATGAAATAGTTGCCTTTTCAACGAGAAAAATAATAATTTCCAATGAGAAATGGAATATTTGATATTTCAACCGAAAAAATATTTTATTCTTAAATCAAAAACAGTAGATTTTAAGTAAAATGGACGATTTTTAAACAAAATAGTTCAATCATCAACTAAAACAGAATGATTTGCAAACAGTTTCAGTTTCAACCAAAAAAGATTCAATTTCTACAAAAATAGTTGAATTTTCAACCGAGAAAGATTTTTCAGTTCAAAGGGAAACAAAATTTCAACCGAATTGTTGAATTTCCTACAAAACCGGAGAATTTGTCAACAATTGTTTGAATTTTCAACAAGAAAGTTAATTTTCAAACTACTATTCAATATTTTTACCAAATAATTGAATATTCAACCCAAAAAGAAGAATTTTGAACAAAACATTTGAATTTGGAACCAAAAAGGATGAGGTTTTAAGAAAATTGTTGACTTCCGATCATAATAATTAAATTTTTAACCGAATAATAACATTTTTACTTGTGAAAAATGAATTCTCAACCAAAAATATAACAGTTGAATATTTTAATCAAGAAGAAATAGCTTAATAATAAAAGTTTAATTTTCTTTTTGGGCTCTATTAATTCAGTTCACATTTAAGAAGAAAACCCAGAAAAATAGGTAAAGAAGTGAATAGGAGAAAGTATGTGGTGAAGCATGCGATTTATAAAATAAAACTGGTGATAATCTATATACTAAAAATTAATATTTCAAATAAACATTGAGGATCATTTTTACTACATTCAAAACATTATGTTGGACAACTGAACATTTTGCTTAGAAAATAAAGTTTGTTTTCCACTGTACTTTTTGATTTCGGAATAAACATTTTAAAATCTGGGCTGCCCAGAGTTTTTATTTTTCGATGTTCAAGTTAGGATGGTAAGCCCTTTCGTTAAAAGAGTTTTAACCGATTTGACGAATATTACCGTTTTAAATATATTTAAGAATCCACGACCAAAATTGATGTCCTGTTTTTTCATAAGCACTAAAGAAAAAATGGGGTGCAACATAATTAAACTAAATAGGTTTTGATCAGTTTTCATTATAACCTTAAGAAAAAATTAGAAACAGCTAAAAATAAAATAATAGAAATTTGTGCTTGATTTTTGAATCAGATTTTGTAGGTACAGAGAATATAAATTTAAAAATTGCATGAACAAATTTATGAATCAGAGGTAGAACTCAAAAATGCAGCATTTCAATTCCCTTGATGTTTCAGAACAGGAAATTTTTTGAAATGTATTTGAAATATGAAGTAACTGATGAAGGTTGAACGCTTATTTTTTTCAGGGATTTCTGCACTGAAAAATACATTTATTTTCAACTAATGAATGTTGTCCATTAAATTCGTGGCAAAGTGTTTGTTTCTTTAAAATATTTACGTCATCTTTGTAATTAATTTTCATCGATATGAGTCGATAAAAATTCACCCTGATTGCGTATGCAGTAATTACCTAAATTTTTAGTTATAAATTAATGTCTATTTGATTTCGGTTACGTAACTCGTACTGCTCAGTCGCGGGCATCCTTCGGCGACACTGAGCTGTCTGACGTTGATTTTCTTTAACTCTATTAGTCCACTTTCTGTCCCTGCTAGACTTTTAACAAATTCGAACTTCTGTCATTACTCTCTTGTACTCAACTATGCTCTACAGAGTTAATTCTTGCAGAAATTCCATTCATTATTTTGTAGGTTCACTTGCGGGATTTCTTCAATCATCATTAATAATGGTTTTGACAGAACTTCAATTATCGGGGTTTCATTCAAGCATATTAATTTGCTCGAGTGACCGTTTTTTCAATTATTGGTTCGGGAAATAAATTTACTGCCGAATATTCTTTTGCAATACAAATTCAAAATGTGTTGATTAAATCATTTCTCCCAAAAACAAGATACTAAAATAAGCTAAAATAAACTACCTACCGGTTTTTAATGTCTTTCCTGGTTTTCCCAAAAATGTTGCATATTTTGTTACTTCATTAAAGAATTTTCTTGTACATATTAATTAATTATATTACTCGTGAGGGAATGCAAGCATTGAAAATATACATGTGAATAACAATTTTTTGAAATGCTTAAAAAAATGGAAATTAGTGATTTTATTTTGAAAGTAAATCCTCTATATACAGATTCGCACCCTTTCCCCTATTTACACTTTTTAAAAGAATTCCTTTTTTCCAAGGTTTCCAAAAAACCTCTCCTTTTTGTCGTTTTTTTGCTGAAATGCGAACTGAATTAATAAAATCTAATTATTTTTCATTAAAAGTTTCATAATTCGAAAGTCTACCAGTATATTTTTAGTTCAGAATTCATATTTTTTGGTTAAAAATTCTACTATTTGGTTGAAGATTTAACAATTTTGTTAAAAATTACTTTTTCTAGTTGAAAATTCTATAATTTTATTAAAAGTTGAATGAAGATGTAACTGCTTGGTTAAATCTTGAACTACTTTGTCAAAAATTCATTTTATTATTCAAGGACCGATTTCTTTGGTTGACAATTAAACTACTTTGTTGCAAATTTTGGTTTTCTTGGTTAAAAATCAAGTTTTTCAATTGAAAATTTAACTATTTTAATTCTTTTTGAAAATTGATCATTTATAGTTTAAAATTCAACCATTTGGTTTAAGAACTTAACTGTTTTGTTGATAAGTTGTGTTTTTGGGTAAAAAGATGATCATTTTCGTAGAAAACTCAACTATTTGGTTGAAAGTTAACTTTTTGGTTGAAGATTCAACCGTTTTCTAGAGCATTTGCCTTTTTGTTTGAAAATTCAACATTTTGTTAAATTTTTTTGTCTCCTTTGACTAAAGAATCTTTTCTGCTTAAAAATTTAACTCTTTTGTTCAAAATTCGTCTTTTTGGTTTCAAAATTCATCTGTTTTTGATACAAATTTGATCTTCTGTGGTTAAAAATGCCACTTTTTGCTTAAGAATTAATCTGTTTAGGTTAGGGATTCAACTATTTGGTCGAACATTTTTCTTTTTTTGTTGATTTCAACAGTTTTTTTAATGAAAAACTTAAAACATTTTTTGGTTAAAACATCAACTATGCAGTTATTGTTAAGAAGTCATCTATTTCGTTCAATTTGACTGTTTTCATTTTAAAATTCAAATCTTTTTTTGATTAAAATATCCAACATTTTAATTTTCATTCAGAAATCATCTTTCTTGATTGAAATAGGAACTACTTTGTTGAAAATGTAATTAAATTGTTTTGAAAAAGAACACAACTTAACAAAAATTGAACTCTTTTTTGGATTGAAAAATTCAAATGTCTTCCAAAAAATTCGCCGTTTTAGCTTGAAAATTAAACTATTTGGTTGAAAGTTCAACTGTTTTTTATTAAAGTTCGATCCTTTTTCTTAGAAAATTCGACTATGTGGTTGAAAATGCATGTTTGTAGTTTAAAAGTTCAACTACTTAGTTGTAAATGCAACTGTTCGGTTGATAATTAATTTAAAAAAATTAAAATTCAACTATTTAGTTGAAAATTCATTTTTATGGGACAAAAACTCAACTAAATGTTGAAAATTTAATTATTTTGTTTAAGATTCTACTATTTTGTTTAAACATCTTAAGTGTTCGA
>CAKNWT010151469.1:0-10354 GCA_932066315.1 Andricus coriarius
CTTCAAATTTTATTTTAGTAGGCTGCTGACTTTTTGGGTTTTCGAACATCGACGAAAGAGATTCGAATTTGCTTGTTGTAGGGTGCCGATCTTCTGGTTTCTCGGACGTTGATGATGCAGCTTCGGATGTCGTTTTTTTAGACTGCTGACTTTCTGGATTCTCGAAAGTCGACGAATGAAGTTCGAATTTGATTTTGTTGGCTCCAAAGGGAAAGCGATTCCAAAAAATATGTAGATAAACTAAAGCTTGCCTATGAATATCAATACCGTAATGGGATAGTGAAACCAGTGGTCGGCCACCAACTTATAGGTGGTGACAACTTCATTTAAGTTTCAATTGGAATTTTGAAAAGGCGAGTCAAAAAGCCCTAGAAGTGATGACAAAATTGAATTATATCCTGAGAGTGGAAATAAGCGAGATTAAAGCACCTCGAGGACGATATTGATGATATAGCCAAAGCTTAAAACACTGATGAATTTAGGAGAGAGATGAAGTTCCTGAGAGAACTTTCGCAATGTCTGCCAAATTTATCGATGGGTAGCGAGTAATAAGAAAATGCTGGAAGGGATGACCATTCTATTGAATCCGGAAATTGGAAAGAAAGAGGAATTCCGCGATCTCTATGTCGGTATGTATGACAAAGCCGAGGTCTTAATCTGCGATAAAATTAGCAAAAATGTGAAGATGCTGAGAGCCATTTTGCAAGGACTGCATGGATAATTTGTTGCCATAGTTTCGGTTTCAACGCGGGCTGGTATCCTTCCTGTAGGTCGAAATCGCGGCGAGAGTGCTGCAGCCTTACAAACTTTTAAACAGCAGGTCCACAAAAACAAGAGAGAATTCACAGAACAATTTGAGTTTGCCAAATTGTGCAAAATGTGTTCCGAGCCTTACAGCAATACCTACTCGTGGACCTTACCGAAATAAAACGTCTCTTTAGTTTAAAGCAGTCTCGAAAAGGCAACAAACAAAAAAATGCTGAAAGCGTAGACGATTGTATGGAATCCGGAAATGGGAAACAAGGAGTGGATCTGACCACAGAAACAAAAATTTCCTTTAGTCTAAAGCATGTTTTCGAAAAGGTATAACATTTTCGAGATTATAGGACAGGCTTGTCCAGATAGAAGAAATCGACTCAATCGCCACATATTCGAGTTCCACCACCACTCCCCTCCTCTTGGGAGCTGAGGGATGGAGGGTGGTCGCTCTCATGAAGTTGAATGAGTAGAGGTCGGTGGTGGTGTTAAAATATCATGTGGAAAATGAGTAATTACGACAAAATTTCGTCTCCCTGGACAGGCCTATTGTAGGAGTTTCAAGGGCAATCATGGTAAAAAAAATTGTATAAGAAACTGTATAGATGGAAATAACAATATTTTTGTCGATGCAACTTTATCAAAGCTATTATACTTTGGTACATTGTAGACTATTCAACCCTTATTATGTAATGAGATAGCGATCCTACATAATTAAAATCTGTGCAAACCTCATTAGCGAGTTTAGCATCTTATACATTTAAAAAATCCATTTTATCTCACAAAATTCGTAAGATTGTGTAAGGAACTTTTCTGGTTTGTTAAATAAAATGTATTTTTTAATATACCTAAAAATTATATTTAAACTTAATAAATAATGTATCTAATCTCTTTTTTTTTAAACCAAGATAATTTAATATGTGAATTTACTTAGAGCTGTACATACTTATTAAACGAAAGTTTCGAAACAATAATCGCTAGAAAATAGAACATTTTTATAATATAAAGCGGTTGTGTAACCTTCTTAGCTTTATTGAAACAGTGCAAAGCAGAAATTGTGAAACTTATAATTAGGTCTCGTCACGCTTATGATTTTATTTTGAAAACAATCGAAAACAAAAGATTTTTGTCTTACAAAAATTATGCTAGTTTTGAAAAAGGTACGGTATTTTGTAGAAATTTTGTAATAATACAATTGTGATTTGAGTGTAAAAAGTTCTTAAGTTACTCAGAACAAATAAAAGCTGTGCAAAGAAATTCGTAATTAATTCAAATAGATTTTTGGTTTAATATAACAAAAAAAAACACTTACCTGATATAAAGAAAGATTTTCATTGCATCAACAAACTATATCTTAAATTTGAATTTAAAAAACTAGCATAGAAATTTCTTGAAATTAAACAAACGTTTCTTTGGTTTTATTCATAAAAAACGCCATTAAAAGTTAAAAAATTAAATTTTTGGACAAATGATCTACCAATTTGTTATTAATAATTTTTAGATAGGTAGAGTAAATTTTCTTTTAATTGTAAAAAACAAGATTAGAAATAAAAAAATTAAACTTTTGAAAAAACGACACAAGCTACAATAACATTTTATTTCACAAAATTTGGAAATTTCCTTGACGTTCATTCAATGTCCTGCAAGTGCCATGGAATCTTTTAAAATACCGTAAATGTTTCAAATTCTTTAAAAGTCCGTTAAATTACTGAAATAAGTTGAAAATTCCTTAGGATCCCTTTAAACTCCCTAAAATATTTCAAATCTTCCTAAAAAAAGTTATAGATCTCATTAAGAGACACATTTTTGTTTAAAACATTTTTTTTGCGAGTGATAGATTTCGCGAACATTATTGATACATTTAACCGTCAGCTCTTTCTTTACTGTTAACTACCTTGGCGACAGGCCCTAAATGGCGACGAGAGACCGTAACTAATGGCAGCAACCACCAAACCGTATCCAACTTAAGGGGGGGGGGGTCACCCCTGTGACTGGTTGCAGAAATAATGTTGGTCAAACACCTACCTGTACACTCGATCTTGTTTTTGCATCGCATCTCCATTGGTTTCGGTTTTGTACCTAATCACGCTCTTCACCGCGGGAAGCTTGGAGTATTTTGAAGAGCATTTTTTGATTGTATTTTTTATATTGTTCTCATTGATCTGTTTTTTGATTTTTATGATTTTATTATTATATAATATATTTAAAGTTATTTTAATTAAAAATGCTTATTGTATTCAGTGGCCAGGGTAACATACTCTAATATTTGAGATTAGTTCCTTAAACGGATCAGCACCTATTTTCTTAAGCCGTCGCCACCACAAAAATTCACAAAGATGGTCTGCAAGATTGCTCTTGTGCACTCCTCCTCGTGACAGAAATCCTCGTATCCATCGCCAAGATGACTCAATGTTTTGAGCGTGCGCTCCGACATCGCGATTCACAAACTCATCGGAATGATTCACAGTTTCGTGGACGAGTCCATGATCTTCCAAATTAATATAATCCTTCCAACAATTGGTGTAGATCTCCGTCCCATCCGCTACATGTTTTTTATTAATTCTATTAGATTAGCCTGATCTCTCTTATTATCGGGACAGATTTCCAATCAATAATTGTAGGGATGTCCTCTGTGGATCATTCCGAGGATCCATGCACCTTCCACTACATGTCCAGGCTCGTATTTTCGACGGCTGATCTTGCAATCATCTATTTTAACTACTTCACCGACACCTCCGATACGACCTTCCTCTTCGAAGTGACTGTCCAGAGCAACCATGCAGATCTCCCTACAAAAAGACAAGCGGTCCGCAACAGTTTCCCGCGAAATCGACTGACCGTTTACAATGCTGCTTTCCCGGATCGTTTGTTCAAAATTGTAGCCTACAGCGAAACAGTGAGAAATTAGCATACAAGCCGCTGAGGAAATGTGGCACCTCTCAAAATACGTATTTTCCGCAACGGTATTAGTGTGACAATACTTGCCTGTTTTATAACACAAGAACTGGCCGCAAGTCATTTCAGATTTTAAAAGAGTCATCTTCTTCCTGTGTCTTCAGCAAAATCGTTCAGTTGGAATGAGTTCGATTTGCCGCAACCACTGAAGTGTTTTTTCTCTTGTTTGGAGAATCATACTCAGAATGAAAATATTATATGTTTCATCCATCTTGATCAGGAGTCGGGAGGAGAAAACCTCGAAAATAATGAATGCACGTCAGAAACACACGCCCGTAAGTACTATGAGCACGTACGGTGGAGAAAGACCTGTCGCTTATTGCACCACGCACCACACCGATCATTCTAGTACATGGATTGACTTGATGATAGTTAATGATTTAGACAAGGTAATTTCTTCCACTCAATCTCACTCATCTCAAACCACGACCTTATCAGCATTCAATATCAGTTCTCCTTTGATCCCTCCTCTAGTATATCTCCTCTCTCTATACGCAATCTCACAAATATAAATAAAGCCGAATTTCTTGATCATCTCTCTACTTATGATTGGAAAAGAATTTTTATTTAGAAGGATATAAATAGAAAAGTTATTTGTCTAACAAAATTTTCATCTTAAGCTTTTGACAAATTTGCGCCTCTTCATACCCTTAAAGCAAAAAAGAAGATTACATCTTATATCAAAGACTTGATAAAAGAAAGAAAAAACGTATCTTGGCTAAAATAACAAAAAATAGTATTATTCAAACCGAATTTCATAAATTGAGAAACTTAGTTCTAACCAAAATCGGGGATTCGTATAACAAATATAATTACAATTCTATTAAAACAGAAATAAAAATGAAAACGTCTGGTTTCTCTTGAGATGACTTGGACTTATTCCTCCAAAACACTTGGCTCCTGATAAAAATTTCCCCCCGCAGATCTTTTAACAGCCTTCGCCACAAAATCCACACTCCTTGCAAACAGCACTCGTTTCTCGTCCGCAGTTCCCTCAACCTTTGATGATACTAAATTATTCTTTTCTGACACATCGCAAGAAACCCTAATTAAAAAACTCTTAGAGGTAAAATCAAATGCTCAAGGTTTTGATGATATCTCAATTAAAATGATTCGCTGAGCTTTACCAGTCATTTGTCCTATTCTCTTGCATATCTATAACGCATATCTACAGGTGGAAATCTTCCCCGATACCCAGAAAGAGGCGATTATTCGCCCTGTTCCTAAAATATCTAACCCTACCTCTCTCAAAGATTTCCGCCCGATATTTATCCTATGTGCCTTGTCTACACTTTTCGAACGCATTGTCTATGAGCAACTTACTTCACATATTGAAACTAACAATTTAATGGACCCAACGCAATCTGGGTTTCGTGCCAGGCATAGTACTCATGCAGCTACACTTAAAGCAACTTCTGACCTTAAACTGGCAATTGATAGAAGGGAAATAACTATTTTTGTCCTTTTTGACTTTTCTAAGGCGTTTGATACAGCTATCCATAATTTACTATTGACTAGGCTAAAATCACTTCACCTCTCAAATATGGCTGTTAAATGGTTTGAATCTTATCTTACTAATCGTTCTGAAAGAGTACAAACCAGCAATGGCGAGCGTTCTGATTGTGGGGAGGTTAAGAGTGGTGTCCCTCAGGGATCCACGCTTGCGCCCACTTCATTTAATATTTATACCTCTGAACTTGGAAGTGAACTTCGTCATTGCAACTATCATAAATATGTTGACTGCTTTCAGCTTTACCTTTCCGGGCCTATAGCCACTCTTAAGAGCTTACTTCAAAAGGAACAGGAGGATATTGATTTGGTGGTGCAGTGGGCCTTGACAAACGGTCTCACTCTCAACCCTGCTAAAACTAAGGCTATAATCATAGGACCTTCTTCCTCTCCTTCACTTGCAACAATTGCAACATTGCCTCTTCTCTTGATCGATGGGCGTCTTATCCCCTTTGTGGATTCTGTGAAACATTTAGCCTATATCCTTAATCGCTCTCTTACTCGGAATGAAAAAGTAGCGGACATCTCGAGGAAAACCTTTAGAGTCCTCCAACAGCTTAACAGGAATAAGGAATCACTTCCTACTCCGACGTGTATCATTCTAATTAAAAGCCTCATCCTCCCTTTATATATTCAATGATTGAGACAAAAACGAAAAGTCCTATCAACAAATTGTTAACGAAATTTTGTAGGTCTTCTCAGAAGTTATAATTTCTCCTTAATGCTTTACCCATATTTCAGGTCGTTTAACTCAAATTTAAATGTTTGATTTTCGCTATATAATTTTCGATAAATAATACAAAAATTACAAACACTATCAAAAAATGGTTAACCAAGAAATTCGAGGTCTTTTGAAAACATACAATTATTCTTTTAAACTTTTTTTGCATAGCGTTTTTGATGCATAAAACCAGAACGATTCGTCAAGGAAGGCTCGTTAATGAGTTCATGGTTCCTTTTGTGACCGAAAAATGTGTGCCAAATCTGCATTTTCGGCTTCAGGAATAGGCAAAATGTGGAGATCCATTGAAAACCTGAGATGTGAAATTTCGGACCATTCTAATACTTTGTCTATCATAAAGGCTGATAATGTAACTATCATCTTCAATGGCGCCCTATGCGCGTCTGTATCTTTCCGATTTTAAATCAAAAACAGGTAAACTAATTTTAAAAAAATACAAATTTTCAACAAAATAGTAGAATTCTTTACAAAAAAATACGAATTTTGAACAAATTATATAAATATTCAACCAAATAGTTACGTTCTCACCCATAGAGATAGATTTTTAAACGAAAATCATGAATCTCAAACCAAAAAAGCGAGTTCCTCACAAAGAAGTTCAATTTTTAACTAATTAGTTAAATTTGCAACCAAGGCTGCTGACTTTCTGGCTAATCGAACGTCGAAATAGGAGCCTAGGATATGTTGTTGTGGGTGCTGCCGCTGATTTTCTGACTTTTTAAACGTTGAAAAAGAAGTGCAGGATTTCTGGATTTTTTTGCGCCTTGACTCTGTAATTTCTCGAACATCGATGAAGGAGCTTCAAATTTGTTGTTTGTAGGCCTCTGACATTCTGGTTTCTCTAAATATGATGATGGGGCTTTGAATTTGGTTTCTTTAGGCTACTATCATTCTGGTTTCTTGAACTTCGAAGAATGAGTTTTGAATTTGAGTTTGGTTGGCTGCTGATTTTCATATCTCTCGACAGTCTATAACGGAACTTGGAATTTGGTTTTTATTAGCTGCTGATATTCTGGTTTCTCGAAAGTCGATGAAGGAGCTTCGAATACGGTTTTCGTAGGCTGCTGACTTCTTGGTTTCTCGAACTTTGATAAACCGGCTTCAAATTTTATTTTAGTAGGCTGCTGACTTTTTGGGTTTTCGAACTTTGAAGAAAGAGATTCAAATTTGCTTTTTGTAGGTTGCTGAACTTCTGGTTTCTCGAACGTTAGTGATGCAGTTTTGATGTCATTTTTTTAGACTGCTGACTTTCTGCCTTCTCGAACGTCAACGAATGAACTTAGAATTTGATTTTGTTGGCTGTTGACTTTCTGGTCTCTCGAAATTATATATTTGTACACCAACATACCGCGATTATAGAAACTCCAAAGGGAAAGCGATTCCAAAAAATGTGTAGACAAACTAAAGCTTGCCTATGATTAACAATACGGTAATAGGATGGTGAAGTCAGTGGTCGGCCACCAACCAATTGGTGGTGAAAACTTCCTTTAAGTTTAAATTAGAATTTTGAAAAGGCGAGTCAAAAAGTGCTAAAAGTGATGAGAAAATTGAATTATATCCTGAAAGTGGAAACAAGCCAGATTAAAGCACCTCGAGGACGATATTGGTGACATAGCCAAAGCTTAAAACACTGATGAATTTAGGAGAGAGATGAAGTTCCTAAGAGACATTTCGCAATGTCTGCCAAATTTATCGATGGGTAGTAAGTAATAAGAAAATTCTGGAAGGGGTGACCATTCTATTGAATCCGGAAATTGGAAACGAAGAGGAATTCTGCGATCTATATGTCGGTACGTATGACAAAGCCGAGATCTTAATCTGCGATAAAATTAGCAAAAATGTGAAGATGCTGAGAGCCATCTCGCAAAGACTTCATGGATAATTTATTGCCATAGTTGCGGTTCCAACGCGGGCTGGTATCCTTCCTGTAGGTTGAAATCGCGGCGAGAGTGCTGCAGCCTTACAAACTTTGAAATATCAGGTTCCCAAAAACGAGAGAGAATTCACAAAACAATTCGAGTGTGCCAATTTGTGCAAAATGTGTTCCGAGCCTAGCAGCAATACCTACTCGTGGACCCCACCAAAATAAAACGTCACTTCAGTTTAAAGCAAAGTCTCGAAAAGGCGACAAACAAAAAAATGCTGAAAGCGTAGACGATTGTATGAAATCCGGAAATGGGAAAGAAGGAAGAATTGTGCAAAGTCTAAGTTGCTATTGAAGACCTAACTGAGGCTGTAATCACGGATAAAATTAGGAGGACTTGAAAGCGCCCGAGAGCCCTTTCGCAAGAAATGTAAATTTTATGCTTGATCGTATTAAACTTAATTATAAGCGATATGGGTCTTGACGCTTGCATCAATGCGTACTTGTGGATCCGACCACAGAAACAAAAATTTGCTTCAGTCTAAAGCATGGTTTCGAAAAGGTATAACTTTAAAGAGGCTGCGAGCCATTTTGCAAAGAATTACAATTTCATAAGTCAATCGCATTAAACATCTAGCACATAAATTGAGAATTTGTAAAAATTAAAAGTTACCGTATACCATATAGCGTGATTATATGGCAAACACTGATATTTGCCTTCTGACAAGAACGAACTTTTTTGTCTTTTTTTACCTTCAAAACAAGTGACGATGTATAAACAGAGATTCCGCGATTGAAAAAAATTTTTCTTATCATTACGGAATGTTTGAAGAAGTATATTTACAAATCATGGTAGTCAAACTAATTTTGGACAATTCGACTGCTCCCTCTTTTCATATTTTTAAATACAAATTATGTAGATGTCTTTTACACGTGTAGAAAATGTTTTTGGTTAAGGGTGTTGGAACCGAGCCCTTCGCTCAAAATTAAATTTACTTTTTTCACTCCATAAAATTACGCATACAATAATATACAAATATTGCAATTACATATTTGTGAGATACTTCGGGCCTACTCCTGTTTTGGATCAAGTCTGTATTCGCAGTGAAGAATTTGATAATTTCGATACTTTTTGTATAAAACGATTTTTACATTCTCATCATAATGAGAAGGTATTGTCTTCAAGTCATAACTGACTATAGCGGATTTTTCAAAAATCTCCAAGTTTCGAAACTCACTGAATCCGAAAAAATATGGGATAACTTTTAAAAGACTAATCGGATTGAACTTGAATTTGGAACACAGTTTTAGAGACTAAATGGAAAGATAGAGTTTGTTAACGAGCCATTTAGGATAAACATTTCAAAAGTGTGAGCACTTTCAAAAATTTGGAGACCCTTCTTTTCGAAATTTAGAAGTTCTATGCACGGCTATTCGTAGTACGCGAGATCTCGAAATAGAAAAACGACACAAGTTGCAATAAAATGTTTAATAACGAAATTCCCAGCTAGTCGTGTAGCTGGATTTCGTCTTCTAAGAAAATATAGCTGTATTACCTAAATTTCTAGTTGCGTTCCCTAAATATCTAGCTGTTTGGGCTAAATTTCGCCATCTAGAAATGATCTTGAAAATAAAGCTAGAAAATTTCTAGATGGAATAAGTAGCTAAAACATCTAGATATTTAGGTAACACAGCTAGAAATTTAGAAAACACAACTATATTTGCTTAGAAGACGAAATCCAGCTAAACGTCTAGCTGGGACAGCCAAACCATTTTTTTCAGTGCAGGGCCTGCAAGAGCGAATAATGGGAACTATATTGGTCAGTAGGCTGAGATGACCAGGTCAGTCCTTCTGGCCTGTATACTTCCTCCTGTTTGTGACAGGTGCGCTATTGATTGTTGATATTGCTTCGATTTTAAAACTTGCATACAGATGCTAATTTTCAAAGGTTTATGATACACTAGTATCTTCTGATGGTAGACGGTTATCGGGTCGACTCCATGATCCGTATTTTTGGGGTTAGATGATTCTTCTATTGTTTAACTTGTGCTGCTTATGGTAAGTTTCTAAACTCGCTGTTAACTAAAGAAAATTTATAAGACTGATTTCTGCTTCATAATCGGCAGTATTTAAATGCGTTACCTTTCTTCAGATTCACATGTGGGCGAGTGATATTGATCTTGGGAGTAGGTCTAGGTTCCGACAAGCGCCCTTGTCGATCATGTGAAAGAGTGGGAAAAGTCTAAAATTCCAATTAGAGTATAGGCATAGGATAGGGATACCACTTGGTCGACATGATACTGTCTTTCAGGCGGAGGTCCTGGCCGTCCCTCGCTGTGCTGAAACACCGACAGCCAATCGACACTAACTGCAATAGGGAAACCAGACATAACATCAGCAAGTGCAGCAAGTGTATACATAGGACTAGAACCGGTACTGGGAATAGCGTCTTGCTGTATCGGTTTGGCCACTAAAAGCTGGATCCGAAAAAAACACCGGGAATACTGGGAGCAGATCCAGGGTTGCC
>CAKNWT010151480.1:0-11595 GCA_932066315.1 Andricus coriarius
TTTTTTGGTAGAAAGTTCATCTTTTGGGTTCAAAATTCAAGTATTGGGTTAAGAATGTATTTTATAGTTTGAAGATTCCTTTATTTAGTTAAAACTCAATTTCTTTGCTTAAAAATTGAACCACTTTGCTGGAAATTATTTGTTGATGTTAAAAATGAATTTTTTAACTGAAAATGTAACTATTCCATGTTTGGTTCGACATTTATCTTCTTCAGTTGAAGATTCAGTTATTTGGTTCAAAATTTCTCTATTTTGTTCAAACTTTGTCTCTTGTGGTAGAGGTAAAATATTGATCTTCTTGGCGACTAATTTATCTTTTCGGTTGATCTTTTGAGTAATTTTTGGTTTTCAAAAATAATTATTTCAATTTAAATAACACAATAAAAATATTGATAAAATGGTAATTTATCACCTGTTGCAAAAATACAACTTTTGATTGATATTTGGCAATAAAGTTACTTTTCTCTTGTCAAATACAAATTTTAATGCTGCTGAATATATCTGGCTTTTTTTAAATAATACAATATTACATTAGTAAATCTTACATTTCTATCAGTTTTATTATACACACAAATGTAACATTCTTTGTCACTATGCCCTTTAACTGAAACTGACATTCCTAATGTGTGAATTTGTCCACATTCTTGCCTTCGAGTTTTTCAAATTACACAATCGGCATTGAGGAAAAGCGACAACAATGCTTTACAGATTTTCGTGACACACCTATATTCTAGAGAAGGATTCTCTCGCTATTATAAAGAAACTTCTGTAAATCATATACAATAAAGTTTCTCAAATCATAAAAGATTTTCGGTAAAATCTATAACAAAATGTTAGAAAATGAATCGAGTTTTTTTTATAAAGAGGGGTAATTAGTGTGCGCGTATCGCACACAATGTTCTAGTTTTGTAAAATTCCTTGAAATCCTCTAAAATCACTTGAAATAATTTGAAATCCTCCGTTAAATAAATAAACAAATAATTCTTTTGTAGTTTTTCTATTTGTTGTATCAGTTCTTTTAATATTTTAACATTATTTATTTTTATACTTATTTCCTTATAATGATTTTCTATACTGATTTTTCTAGAATCTTGAAATTTTTTTATAAAATTCATTAGAGACAAATCATCATAGACCTATACTGAATTTCCTATAATATTTTTTCGTAATGGGGGATTACTAGAGATTGCATAGGATTGCACGAGATTACATAAGATTGCACAGAGAGTGTACACCAGATTGCAGGAGTAATTAGCCCCTCGGAATTTTGCAAGATTTTACAAGGCAATAATTTGATTAAATTTGTCCAATTTAGGAACTAGCTAAAGAATTTTCTTTATTTTTCGACCTCGATGCAACAGATAATCGGAAAGCGATCGTAGCTCTACATAAAGCCGGAATTAATTTTGCAATGAAATCTCCCGATGATGTTCAAAAAAAGTCACTACCGAATATTTTCTTTCTCGAAATCCTCTCAGAGTTTACGAATAAGCTTCTGAAAGAAGACAAACGTTTCATGTAAGTGTATATTTTTTCATACGAAAAAATTGTACGTATTTGCTGAAAGAATGTTTTATCGAATAAAATATGTATTTTTACAGTTTAAAGTTCCTCGATCATCATCTTGAAGCTGAAATGGTGTCTTTAAAAAATAAATATTGCACTCCATTAAAATCCTACAGAAATATTTTATTGAAAAGTTGTTTTTGTTATACTGGTCATACAATGTTTTTTGTTTATTTTCTTTCAGTAAGTTCTGTTCTTTTTTATTATCATTACCAAAAAGTTACAAGAAACAATTGACGGTTCTAAAAATAGAGGTTTTTTTAAAAAATTTTTGTTTTGTAAATAATCTGTTGGTAAATTTCTTTTATGTTTATAAATATTTTGTGTTTATCTTTCTATGTTTATCTTATTAAGTTAATTTTTTTATATGAGGGGCCGTTCAAAAAATACGTAACGCCTTTAGGGGCGAGGAGGTCAAGATATATATTTTTATATAAATTTGCATAAAATATATATTCTATGTTTGATAATCCGCAAATTAAGTTGTTTTTTCGTAAAATAACACTAAAGATGACAAAGCTCTGCGCCTAATAAACCCAAAATGAAGTGCTTCTTTAAAATCTGCCCGTAATGTCTCAAAAAGAGTTATTAATTTTTCCCTAGTTGCAGCCAAAGTGTGAGCTTAGAGTTAAAAATGTCGGAAGAAAAATGGCATATTCGTTAAAAAAGAATTTAAATAATTATAAATCTGGAACATTATTTTTGAAGTGTCCCCACCTAAAAAACCAAAGTTCTCAGATCAGACTGAAAATTCGGCAAAATGTAGTCCTCCTGGATGGCAATTCATGGAGAAAAAAATGTTACTTTTGGATAAAATATTTACCAAGAGGGAGGGGGTGATATTTTTGGATGTGCTATTGAATAGCTCCTTTGATATCAATAAAACCAAATTTTGTCTTTTACAGTTTCGATAGGATTTATCACGCCTTTTTCATTGATAATAACATTTTCGGAAAAAATAAGAATTTGACCCTAAAAAATGAAGGTAAAAAATAAATTTAATTTTTTGACGAATTGGGACCTTTTTTGATTGTTTAATTTTAGTGTTAAAATAAAGTCCTTAAAGTATCTTTATAGTCAACAACTAAAATTTTTGGAAAATCACAAAATGGCAGCCAAAAATTGTGGAAAAATTGTTGAAAAATTTAGTAATTTATTCTCAAGCAAATGCAAGATCTTAAATTCTAAAATATTGAAGAAAATGGCGGCTAATTCAAAAATTAAAAAACCTTTTTTCCCACAGTTTTCAACGTGATACTTTTAAATGTCGGGAAAACGAACTGTTATTTATTATTTTATTTATTAGTTGACAATTTTTAAAATCTTAAATGTGGAAGAAATACAAAATGGCGGCCAATTCAAAATTAAAAAATAGCTTATTTTTACTTACTTTTTAAACTTAGTAAAAACAAACTCTTTCTTTTCAGGAACTACTTGGTAATTTAAAAAATTTTTAATATTGAAAAAAATGGTGGCCAATTCATGATTTAAAAAAACTTATTACTACAGTTTTCAACGAAATATTTTTAAACTTTATCAGAAGAAGAAATATTTTGATTCAGAAACTATAACATAAGTCGAGAAAATAAAAATGTTGAAAAAAAATTACAGAATATTAGATTTTAAGGGAAATGATTTTAATGTTTTATTATTTGAGTATTAAATTAAATTCTTTGATTATTTGAAAGTTCAACTAAATGAAACAGTAGTAATATGCTTTTTTAATTTTCGAATTGACCGCCATTTTTTATTTTTTAAATAACTTGGATTTTAAAATGATCAAGTAGTTCCTGAAGCCAAGCAGTTTGTTTTCACGAAGTTTCAAAGTATTGCGTTGAAAAATGTAAAAATTACCTTTTTTTAATTTTAAATTGGTCGTCATTTTGTATTTGTTTTAATTATGGATTTTAAAATTTATCAACTAATTTCTGAAGCCAAACATTTTGTTTTCCCTAAGTTTGAAAGTATTACGTTGAAAACTGTCGAAAAAAGTTAATTATTGAGTTTTTAATTAGCCGCCATTTTGTTTTTTTTTTCAAAATTTTGGATTTTCAGGTATTTCTTTGATACGTCAGGAATATTTTAAGTAGATTCCTCTTTAAAATCAACCCCAGAACATTTAAAATATCCTTTATTTTGGGAGTTATTCGTAATTGCACAAAAGTTAAAAATTTTGATATTTTTTGCAATATCTTTTTAAAGAATTGACACGAAAACTTAATTTCAGAGCCTCGGGAAGTAATACTAGCAAAATACGAGTGGTCTCGTATTTTAAGGAATAATTATTAATTTAAAAAATCAAACATATCATTTGAGTTTTCACAAGTTTGAGTTATCTGTTATTCAATTATTTAGCTTTTGTGAAAAAATAATGTAATCCTACTTTTTTTCAAGATTTTAGATTTTAATATTTTATTCCAATATATTTTGCGCGTGACATTAAGGTGGTCTAAATAATGTTTCTCGAATTTTCATGCACATCGCCCCCAAATTTGTTCGAATCCACAAGAAATAAATGTTTTTTTTTGCGAAAAAATGATATTTAGAGGTTCCGCAAGCCCCATGAAGTCAACACGTATTTTCCATAAGAAAAAAGACGTTTTTAGAAATTTTATCTAGAATCGTCAATAGCAGGTGAGTCGAAATGAAATTCAACATTTCGCTTCACAATTAGGCATAGAATACGAATAAAAATTTATTTTTAAATATCACCCCCATAAGTCTGTTTTATAGGGTCCCAAAAAAACCTCATAAGTAAATGGTTTAAAAAATGTATTATTGTTTATAGCAATTTTCTCTTAGAATAGACTTAGAAAGTTGTGGGTTTTTTCTTATTTTTCAACTTCTTTTCAACTTTTCAGTTAGAGAGAGGCAACAATCAATTAAATGTAACAGAAATAAATGTTTAAACAATTTATTATTAAAAAAAAATAATATTCTCTTAGAATAATGCTAGAAAGGTGCAGTTTTTTGCAAAGTTTTTCACTTTTTGTCCACTTTTCAATTAAAGTCAGGTAATAATTAATTAAAGTTAGCTAACATAATTTTTTTAACAATTTTTATTATTTTTAATAATATTCTCTTTGAATAATGTATCTTTTCCTATAGTAATGCTAGATAGTTGCAGTTTTTATTAAAATTCTCAACTTTTTGTCCACGTTTTACTTAGAGTGAGGTAACAATTAATGCAATTTAACGCACATAATTGTTTAAGCAAATTATTAGTGTATACAACTATATTCTCTTTGAATAAAGCTAGAAAGTTGCGGTTTTTTTTGAAATTCACAACTTCTTGTCCACTTTTCACTTGGAGCGAGACAATAATTAATGCAATATTTTCTAAAATGTTCAGCTTTTTTTCACTTTTTAGTTAGGAACAATATTAATATTAATTTAAATAAAAAGGCTTTTAGATAATACTTCAATGAAAATTTGCATTTCATATGCTCCATATAGAAAATTTGAAGAATATTTCAAATATCTGTTTTATTTCAGAAAAATATATTTACAAAGAAGAAAGGGATTGTTTAAAAAATGATTCTCTCTAATGTTTATTTATTATTTGTTAACAATTAAATAGCCAAAGCTAAGTTAAACATTTTAGAAACATATCGCAACTTTCTAGCAATTATCTAAGAGAAGATAGTTAATAGTTATAAACAATAATAAATTGTTTAAACAATTATGTTTTTTAAATTGCATTAATTATAACCACACTAAACGAAAAGTAGATGAAAAGTTTAAAATATCAGAAAAGTTATCAACAATAATACATTTTTTAAACTATTAGGTTTGCTAAATTGCATTATTTGCATCAATTATTAGCTCACTAAGTGAAAAGTGGATAAAAATTTGGAAATTTCAGAAAAAACTGCAACTTTTAAACATTATGTAAAGAGAATATTATTAAAAATAATAATAAATTATTTAAACAATTGTTTCTATTAAATTTAATTGATTATTGCGTCGCTCTAACTGAAAAGTTGAAAATAAGTTGAAAAATTCGGGAAAAGCGTGACTTTCTAGCTCTATTCTAAGAGGAAATTGCTAAAAACAATAATAAATTGTTTAAGTAATTTAAATAAACATATAATTATTAGTATAAAGTAGTATTTTATGTATTAGAACCCATTTATATTTTAAAAAACCAAAAAACTTCCAATACATTTTCGGACCACAGTAATGCCTACAATTTGAAAGTTTCCCACTCGAGCAGAGCGAGTTTCTGCTTATCGACTGCGCAAAATTCTTTTCAAACTTACCATGGCCGGTAAAAAAAATCGGTTGGAGACTTTGAGGGATAGAAGGATAGCCAATAGGAGTGCCAATTTTCGTTGGTGTCGAATCTACATTTGCAAACGCAGAAGCAGCGGCAGCGCAGTGGAATTCATTTGGAAAATCAAACCGCCACAGACCGGCTGCAATTTATTTTCTTTGTGATGTTAGTGATTTTAGTTTGAAATTATTAACAGATTTTTTTACAGTTGCTAATTGAAATGATCGCGTGATTTCTGCATCTGTAATTTTACTGGTAAGTCTTGATTTTTATTCAATATATAACGTGATTTATGCGGTATATTGCTCGTATTGTTATTAATGTTATTAGTTGGCATATTTGTATTGCATTATTAACTTTTAAGTTTGAGTTTCGACTGATGTAAAAAAGGGTTGATGAATTGGTTTGCATTATAGGCTAGGGTTTTCTTTTTTTCGTTACGTATTATGATTATTCTTGCTTTCCTCGCCACATTCTTTGTTCTTTTCCTAGAATTCAAAATATAAATTCCCGGTATTGTTTTCGTTGACGCAAGTTTACCAATTCGCAGAATTCGATCCGCGTATTTCTTAGAACTAAACTAGAAACTGAACCAAAATAGGATTGAAAGAAAAAAATAATTGATTGAATATATAGAATAATTGGATTTTTTATTAATGTACCTAACTGTATCTAATTCAGAGTATTTCTATAATAATTGAATAATATAAATAAAAAGAGTAACTAATCGGTTCCTGAAAAATTATCCTTTTTATAGTTGGTGGTTTCAAATCTTTTTGTATAGTGATTTATTCTCGCGCTTTTCCTAGAATTCAAAATAGAAATTCCCGGTATTGTTTTCGTTGACGCCGTTTTACCAACTCGCAGAATTCGATGTGTGTATTTCTTAAAACTAAACTAGCAACTGAAATAAGAGTTAAAAGAAAAACATAATTTATTGAATTTATAAAATAACTCGATTTTTGAATAATATACCGAATTGTATTTAATTAAGAGTATTCCTATAACAATTGAGCAATATAAATAAATAGAATAATTAATCGGTCCTGGAAAAATTACAGACTTTATAGATGGCTTTTCAATTTCTTTAAAGAATTCCTCTTTTTTCCTCTGTTTTCAGGAAATTTTTCATTTTTCTCGTCTTTTCGCTTAAATACAAACTGAATTAACAGAACACAATAAGAAAATCTAACTACTTTTCATCGAAAGTTAATTCTTTTTTATTCAAAATTCTACTATTACTTTTGGTTCAGAATTCCTCTCATGTGGTTAAAAAATGTACTAATTTTTTGAAGAATTAACTATTGTGTTTAAAATTAGTTTTTTTGTTTGAAAATTAATGTTCTTAACTGAAAATTTAACTATTCGTATACTTGGTTGAAAATTGAGTTACTTTGTTAAAAATTAATTTAAATGTTTGAAAATCCATCTCTTTGAAAATTTGAGTATTTTGTTAAAAATTTGTTTTTCGTTGTTGCTCAAAATCAAGTTTATGAACTGCAAATTTAACTATTTCATTTTTGGTTGATAATTGATCTTTTTAATTTAAAGTTCAACAATAAATTATGTTGAAAATTTACTCCTTTCTTTCAGAATTCATCTCTTCTGGTTAAAAATTGTACAACTTGGTTGAAGATTTGACTATTTTGTTGAAAATTCGTTTTTTAAATTGAAAATTAATTTTCTTAACTGAAAATGGAACTCATCCATTTTTTGGCTGAAAATTGGTCGTTTATAGTTCAAAATTCAACTATTCAATTATTCATTGAGAATTAATATTTTTTATTGAAAATGTAACTACTTGCTTGAAAGTTAAACGAATTTGTTGCAAAATTCATTTTATTGGTTAAAGATTTAACTATTTGTTTAAAATTAGTTTTTTTGTTGTTTGAAAATAATTTTTTTTTCACTGAAAATTTAATTATTCAATTTTTTGGTAGAAAAAATTAATCTTCTTGATTGAAAATTTATCTACTTGGTTAAAAGTTGAAAATTCCACTTTTTTGTAGAAAATTTGTCTTTTTGATTTAAAAATTCAATTTTTTTCTTGAAAATTTGTATATTTGGGTAGAAAATGTTATTATTTTAGTAGAAAAATAAACAATCTTTTCTGGTTGAGGATTCAAATATTTTACTGAAAATTCGTCGTTTATGGTTGAGTTCCACTGCGTTTTTTATTTAAGCTTACAATATTTTTTGGTTAAAATATCTACTGCTACATTTTTCGTTGAGAATTTATATTTTTGGTGAAAATCGTCTGTTTTTTATTTAAAATTAAAATCTTATTTTATTGAGAATTAATCTAGTTGGTTGAACTTTTTTAAATTATTTTTTTTACGATTCATAATTGTAGTTAAAAAATGCACTCTTTTATTGTTCGAAAATATTGAACTAAAGTTGGTTGAAAATGCAACTGCGTTTTGGACAAAGTTCATTTGGTTGAAAATTCATCTTTGTAGGTTGAAAATTCAACTATTTGGTTTAAAATTCATCTTTATATCTTATATGTTTAAAATTTAACTATGTGGTTAAAAATTCCACTATTTTGTTAAAAAGTCTTCTTTTTTTTTTAATTCAACAATTTTATTGAAAATTTGTCTTTTTGCATAGAAAATTTAACTGCCGCCTAAAAAATACGTCTTTTCGGCTTGAAGATTCTATTATTTTGGTAGAAAATTCAACAATTTGGTTGATATATTTTTTCTCTCTTGAATGAAAATATTTCTTCGTTGAAAATTTATCTTTCTTGGTTGAAAATTCATCTTTTCGGGCTTAAATGTCAACTATTTTTCTGAAACACCCGAATTTTTAGCTTGAAAATCTGGAACTCTTTCGGTTAAAATTTATATCTCTTTTGGTAGCAAATTAATCTTTTTTTTGTGGAAAATTGAACCCCGAAATGTAAATTTTCAACAAAAAAGTTAATTTTTTATCGCAAAAGATTAAGTTTTAACCAGATAGTTGCATTTTTATCCCAAAATGGTGAAGTTTGTACTTGAGGACATACATTTTTAGACCAAAAAGATGAATTTTTAACAATATAGTTCAATTTTTAGTAAAAAAAAGCTGTGCGCTCTTGACGCGTCAAGAGAGAAAAATATTTTAATCAAATCGTTTAATTTTTAAGCCAGAAATGCGAATTTTTGATAAAAAAGTTAAATTTTTAACAAAATAATTAAATTTGGAACCAAATAATAACATTGACAATAAAAAACATGAATTTTAGTTAGAAATTTAATCTTAAACTTTTCAGTTGAATAGAATGCACTTTAAATCAAAAATATTTGGACTTTCTTATTGAGTTCTATTAATTAATTTGGGATTCAAGTGCGGAAAATGAGAAAAAGGGGAAAGACTGTGATAAACGAATATTAATTTTGATAATTTACAGACGTATATCATTAACTCATAACATTTTAAATAAACATTGAAGTTTATTATTCATACTTGAAATATGTTATGACACTATCTGGCACTATTTTTAAAAATGTGTACTATTTTCGTTCTCTGAAGTGAGTCTGAGGCCTGTGTTTTCATGTTCTCTGTTTTCATTTAAGGTGTTTCTTAAATTAAATAAAAGCAAAAATTTTGACTAAAAGGGGTGTACTTTGTGTAATGATCTGTGACGAGAATAAGAGGAGGGTGGAAAAAGGTTTCAAAACAGCGTGACGTAGTTTTTAAACGATTCGAAACCAAAACGGGATTGAAAGTCTAAATTAATTAATTGTATTTTCAATTAAGTATCACTGGCTTTTTGAAATAATATAGTTGTTTAATTTCGAGTACCTCTATTAATCGAATGACTGATAAAAATGATTAAAAATCGGGATTTTTATTCAAAGATTATAATGGAGTGTAACTAAATGAAATGAAACGAATTTAATCTGTTTTTAATTAGTGAAACTTGAGAGGAAGAGAGCAGAATATGAACAAGATGCTCGGAAGACCCAGAAAAAAAGGACAGCAAACTCCTATCGTGGGGGATTCTGATATTTCAGACGAATCTATGAGTTGTAGTCCAGTCGACACTACACCGTAAAAATAAATTCTATATTATTGAATCTTATTCATTAGAGTATTAGACACACATTTTATTAAAATAAAAAAATCTAATCATTTGTAGATCGGAGCAACACGAATACAGTTTTCCACGACGAGCATCGCAACGTTCCCTTAATTTCGAATGTTCTTCTTCAGATTTCGCAGAATCAACAACGGCATCGTCTCAGAAAAATAAAACTGTTGGTTACTCCACTCCCAAGTCTAAGGGTAAATTTAAATTATACACCATTTTTTTTAGAATTTATTGTCAATTAAAGTAAAACGATAAAAAATATTTTTAGGAGAGATCCAAAAGCCAAAAGACAAAAATATTGATTCGTATTTCACAAGCAAGACACCTAAAAAGGGTCGCGGTCGTGTAAAAAGAGACTCTCAATCGTCGTTTCAAAATTTAGATGAAGAAACTATATATTTTCTCATCAAGAACACAAACCCTTCGCTTGATGTACGTATTCAAAATATATGATAATTATTCAGGATGTATACCGTACCTGGAAAACCTGGAATTGCCGGGGACTTTCGTCGAGAGCGTGATTTATTTAATTTTTAATTGCAATATAAAATTAAATAATCATGATTCTTCATTGGTAAAAGTAGCTTTATTTAAATCGTTATTTTTTAAAGTGAAAATTAAAATATTCAATTTTTGGTTTTAAATTTATCGTTTTTAGTTCACAATTCAAGTGTCTGATTGAAAATTTGAAAATTCATGTATTTTGTTGAAAATGCGTTCTTTTTGGAATGAAAATTTAATCTTCTTTATTCATAATGTGTCCCCTGAGGGTTTACATGACTTCCATTTCTTCCAATCCTTCCATCTACATTTTTTATAAAATCTTATCTTAACTATTTACAGATATTTACATCTATTTACATAAAGACTTATTCTAGATCCTTATTTCTATTTTTTGCTTTTTGACGCAAGCGCAATTTGGGACTTGTTAGCGCACGAGTGAGCGACTGATCGAAATCGAGTGCGCAAGCGAGAGAGAGTGAGAGAGAGAGAGAGAGAGAACCATGACGCAAACGCATCTTAAGCTACTTAAGCTATTACATAACCACTACTTACAAAACTTGACGCTTCTAATTTAAGCGACTTCCGTTTCCTTTTTCTTTCACTTCTCTTGTACCTCGATTTTATCTTTTTTTTTGTATCCATTCTTTCATTCTTTCTCATTCGCTCCCCTAGCCCCCTCTAACTCCTTCATCCACTCTTCCCCCAAACCATCCTCTCCTAGAATCTTTACCACATTCTCTTTCCAGCTTCCTTTATCTTCCATTCCTCTACTGCATCCTTCCCATACATGCTCCCATGTTTCCTCTTCCCATTCACAGATTCTGCACTTCCTGTTCTCTTTCTTTTCCCAATACATACTTGCCCTCACCTCGTTTCCCAATCTAAACCTTGCTATTCTGGTCCACCTTTCCTCTCCCCATCCCTTTTCTAAATACTCTGGTACACCTTCCTTTTTTATCATCTTATACCATTTATTATATTTCGATCCCTCAATCATCCCCCATCTTTCTATTCATTGTCTTTCCCTCTCCCTTTTTCCACTTCTTCATAGTTTACTCCAGTCCTGTCTTCTATATCTCTAGCCTTAAAAAACTCCCTCCTTTCTTCTTCCCATCTCGTTAATTCCCTCGCCCACCCTCTCCTTTCTTCTATCTCCATCAAACACTTTCTCGCT
>CAKNWT010151508.1:0-10208 GCA_932066315.1 Andricus coriarius
GTTTTTTATCAAAAAATTCAATATCAAACGCTTGCTTTATTTTTTAATTATTTTTTTAATTTTTAATTTTTATTGCTTCATAATTGCAAAAGTAAACAATTGAATTTAAATTTTTTTTAAATTTAATCAAGCTTATTTTAAATTGCATCATAGCATGTGATATAAAATGTGTGATAGATTAAAGACTAATGTTATCGAAACAATAAAAAATTTGCTAGTTGAATTTTCTATAAAAAATGATGAATTTAACAAAATAATTGAACTTTCAACAATTTAATTAAAATCTCAACGAAATACTTTAATTTTTTTACCAAATAGTTCATTTTTTACCAAGAAGATTATTTTCTATGAAAAGACCAATTTGCAACCAGTAAATCTAAACAAAAAAACGAATTTTTAACAAAATAGTTGAATCCTCAACCAAAATTAAGAATTTTCAAAAACAAGATTAATTTTCTATCCAAAAAGACAAATTTTGAACAAATACATGCATTTTCAACAAAACAGTTGAATTTTCAACCTGTAAAGGATAACTTTTCAACCAAAAATGGAATAGATAAATTATCAGATGAAAAAAATAATTTTTAACAAACAAACTAGATTTTAACAAAACTGTTAAATTTTCCAATAAATAGTTTAAGTTTTTACCAAATAGTTTTTTTTTTTACAAAATAGTGGAATTTTCAACCAAAAAATATACATTTTCAACAGAAAAGTTATTTTTCAAACAAATAGTTTAATTTTGTACCAAATTGTTGAATTTTTAAGCCAAAAAGAGGAATTTTTAACAAAACAGTTGAATTTTGGACAAAGTTGATTTTTAAGAAAATAGTTGAATTTTCAACAATAGTATTAAAATTTCAACAAAATATTTGTATTTTAAACGAAGAAGATTAATTTTCTACCAAAAGACGAATTTTCAACAAAAAAATTATTTTACAACCAAAAAGTTGAATTTTTAACTAAAATGATGAATCTTTAAAAAAAATGGTTTACAAAGTAGTTCAACTTTAAATCAAGTAGTTGATTTTTCAACAAAAAGAAGTTTTAATTTGAAATAAAAATTCAACAAAAAAGATGAATTATCAACTAATAAGATTAATTTTTACGAGAAAAAGAGGAATTTTCAATAAAATACATGAATTTTCAAAAAGAACAGATCAATTTTCAATTTAAAATATCAATTTTTAACCCAAAATGGAATAGTTACATTTTTACGCATGAAAATTAATTCTCTAGCAAAAATTTTTTTTATCCAAATAGTTCAATTTTCAATCAAAGAGATAAAGTTTCAAGAAAAGAGTTCAAAATTCAACCAAATACTTGATTTTCTACCAAATTCTGGAATTTTCTACAAAAAAGTTGAATTTTTAACTATTTTGGTAAAAATTCATCTTTTTTGGTTAAAAATTCAACTACCCGTTTGAAAGTTGAACTAATTTGTTAAAAAATCGAACTATTTGTTTGAAAATCATTTTTGGTTGAAAATTATTATTTTTTTCACTAAAAATTGAACTATTCCATTTCAGGTTGAAAATTTATATTTTTAAATTAAAAATTCAACTATTTGGTACAAAATTTATCTTTTTTAGTCAAAGATTCAAGGATTTGATTGAATCTTAAAGTCTTTTCTTGAAAATTCATTTTTTCTTCATTAAAGATTCATCATTTTAGTTTAAAATTCATTTCTTTGGTTGAAAACTTAAATATCTTGCTAAAAATTCTTTTTGTTTTGGCTCAGAATTAATTTTCTTAACTGAGAATGTAACTACTTCCATTTTTGGTTGAAAATTGAACTTCTCTGGTTAAAAATTAATTTATACTGTTAAAAATTGGTCTTAATAAAATATATTTTTTTTTGTTGGTTGAAGATTCATGATTTTAGTCGGAAATTCCACTATTTGGTTACAAATTAAATTTTTTGTTGGAAATTCAGCTTTTTGACTTAAAAATTAAACTATTCTGTTGGAAATTTGTGTTTTTTTGGTAAAAAATTAATTTTATATCTGAAAGTGTAGGTAGGTATTCCATTTTGCATTCAACATATTTTTGGTTGAAAATTAAATTATTTTGGTAGCAAATTAAACTTTTCGGTTAAAAATTAAACTATTTACTTGCAAACTAATCTATTCGGCTGGAAATTTATTTTTTATTATTAGTTTTTTGTTCACTTGGTTGAGAATTCGTTGGTTTTTCGTTAAAAATGAGTTTATTACGCCAAAAATTTAACGATTCCATTTTTGGTTGAAAATTTATCTTTTTTAACTGAAAATTCAACTTAATCGTTGAAAATAAAAATTTGGGTTGAAAGGGAACTTTTTTGGTTAAAAAGTCATATTTTTGATTGAAAATTAAACTACTTTCGTAGAAAATTGAACTTTTTAGTTAAAAATCAAACTATTTATTTTAAAATTGAACTATTCTGTTGGAAATTAATTTTTATACTTAAAAATTGTGATTTTTTTAACCTGAAAATGTAGCTATTCTATTTTTAATACAAAAATTTTCCTTTAAAAATTGAAAATACAATAATTTGGTTAATGATTCAACTATTTCGTTGGAAATTCATCTTCCTTGATGGATTTTTGTTAACAAATCGTCTGTTTTCGTTGAATTCAACTGGTGGATAATTAGTTTTTTTTTTGCTTGAAAATTAAACAATAGAAAATTAAATATTTGGTTGAAAATCAACTTTTTTGTTTAAAATTTATAATTCTGGTTAAAAATTTAACTATTTTTTTAACAATTAAACTTTTTATTTGAAAATTTAACAATCTGGTAGAAAATTAACTTTTTTGCTGAATAATCATATTTTTGTGGTGAAAATTCAACTCTTTTGTAAATAATTCGTCTTGACTTAAAAACTGAACAATTTTATTGAGAATTCGTATTTTTGGGTATAAAATTCATCTTTTTTGTCAAGTATTAAAATACTTAAGTATTTAAATCTTTTTTGTTTGAAAATTCATCCTTTTGGATTGAAATTTCTTGGTTTAGAATTAATCTGTCTTCTAAAAAATTCGTAATTTTGGCTGGAAAATTCAACTATTTGGTTGAAAATGCACTGCTAATTTTTTTCTCGATAATATTAGTCTTTAATCGATCGACACGGATAAAATTTTTTTTTTTAATATGGAAGCTTCCAAACTCCTTGGAATAGAGGAAAGACTGTGATCCCTGTAAATATGATAATCTTAAAACCGAATTTCTTTTCGGAACATTTCGAAAAGATAATTATTTTCATCGACTACAAATTGCAAAAATTCTAAAAATTCTAAAAATTCTAAAAAAACTAAATTTAGTACCCAAATTTTAAATATTCGAAGTAATTAATATGTTTGCAAGATTTGACTCGATATATTAAAAAAATTGGAAAAATTTGAGATGTTTGATATTGGGAAAATGTGAAAAAATTTCAAAGTGATTGTCCTTTTCGTTAGATAGGCGGGGAGTCACTTCTAAATGCAAATCCCTACCTTATCGACCTCGAGAACATTCTGCAGCTGAATTGGTTCGTGTCCGTGCTAAGTTTTTCAAATTTCTTAGCACAGACACGAACCACTTGAAACCACAGAGTGCTCTCGAGGTCGGTAAGGTAGGAATTTTCATCTAGAATCGGTCCTGCCCATCTATTTTCGTATGTAATGAAATGATTTGCTGGAGGCCTATTAGTGCTGAAACGAATGCAAATTTTCAGACATGACTTGAGACGTGTTTGACATAGCAGTATCAGCGATTCGTGGCCGAGATATAGCAGCAAGCATTGACAGGTTGGTAGGAACAATAGAGAATTAAAGACAGAATAGAGACAGAGCTGATGAATCTCCAAGAAATTTTACGGATAAGGTTCCTCGTTTTTTATATCAAGGTTTAACCGTTAAAGCCACATACAGAAAACACATCAAAATTAAGTATAGAGTCACTAGTTGAAAAAAAAATCATAAAAAGAGTCAAAAACAAAATTCAAATTAAATTCAAGTAATAATTCAAATCAAAGACAACTAAAAAATGAAAACAATGGCAATGTTAATCTTTTTAGAATCGACTCGAGTCAAGTTTTAAAAAGGAACTCAAAAATTCGAGGGAGAAGGATTTCAAGCCAATCACAATTTTTCCGAAAATGTTGTCAACAAACCATTTTAAGGATTTTTTTCATAGCACGTTGGTCGTTTCAATTGAGGAAAAAATTCCCGGTTATTTCCCAGTTCGCGAAAATTTTTCCGGTTATTGAAATTGCAAAATTCGAAATCTTATAGCTGATTTTTTTTATTTTAAAGGTACTGAGGAATTAGAAAAAATAAAATTCTCGACACTGTAAAATTCCTGGAAAATACAATTTTCGAAATAGAAAAATCTGGCAATGATAAAATTGTCGAAATATAAAAAATCCGAACTGGAAAATTCTCAAATAATAATAATCCTAAAGAGTTTATAATATGACTAAATTTAAAAATTCCCGAATCGAATTTTTAATTTAAAACAAAAAATGAAAAAGATGTTTCGAGATAAATCAGTGCTGAGTTGAATTCTGCAAAGTTTGTTGGGAAAATGTTATTAAGTTCAAAGAAAAAAATATAAGGAGCAATTTGTTTTTTTTTTCGTTTAAGGCGCACGTGTTCCTAAATTAATTTTTTAATACAATTTTTATAGGACTATTGTTATTTTAAATTCAACCAATAATTTTAAAAACTGTAAACATAAAAAAATGTCTTTAATACAATTATTTTATTAATGTATTTTTAATAAATAATATTTATATTACAAAAATATTTGTTTATTATTTAAATTCGGAAATTTTAATATTAGAGAATTTTATTTTTTGGGATTTTTCAGTAGTCTTTAATTATCGAATTTAAACAATCAAATTGCTTTTTGATCATTCATATTTATTTAGTATAAATAAAATAATTAAATATTATGATTAAAAAATTTTGTTTTGGGTTTTTAATATATTTTTTTTTAATTATTGTTTGAATTTGAAATAACAATTGAAAAAAATATTTCTCAATGCAAAAGAAAAATTTAAGAAAAGGATTTTTATCATAAGAGCAATAATTTAAACAAATACATTAAACAATATAAAAATGTTCTTTGATCAAAATATTTCATTATTGTATTTTTGATAAATAAATAATATTGATTAAGAAAACATTTTTTTAATCGTTTAAATTCTGGATTTTTATTATTCGTGAATTTTCCAATTCGGGATAAAGTTTTCGAAACATAAAAATCCCGAACTGAAAAAGTCCCGAATAATAAAAGTCCGGAAATTTTGTTTCAAAATGTGCATAGTATTTTTTTTTTAATTACAAAAAACGTTCTCAAAAATCTATTTTTTTTTTAATATAAAAAAAAAGTTAAAAAGAAATTTCGTGATAAATCAGTGCTTAATTGAACTCTGCAAACTTTGTTTCGAAAATGTTATCAAGTTCGGAGAAAATATAAGGAGAAATTTTTTTTTCGTAAAGCGAATGTGTTCTTAAATTTATTTTTTAATACAATTTTTATAGAATTATTGTTATTTTAAATTGAAACAATTTAAAAAACTGTAAGCATTTTTTTACAAATGTTGCTAACAAAATTATTTTATTATTGTATTTTTAATAAATAAATAATATTTATATTAAAATAATATATTTTTTTATTATTTAAATTCGAGAAATTTATTATTGGAGAATTTAACTTTTTGGGATTTTTCAGTCCCAAAATATTGAATTTTATCATTTAAAAAATTGATTTTTAATAAATCATATTTATTTAGTATAAATACAATAATTAAATATTATGATTAAAAAATTTTGTTTTGGGTCTTCAATATATTTTTTTTTAATTATTGTTTGAATTTGAAATAATAAATGAAAAAAATATTTCTAAATGCAAAAGAAAAATTTAAGAAAAAGATTTTTATCATAAGAGTAATAATTTAAACAAATACATTAAACAATAAAAAAAATGTTCTTTGATCAAAGTATTTCATTATTGTATTTTTGATGAATAAATAATATTGATAAAAAAAACATTTTTTTAATCGTTTAAATTCGGGATTTTTATTATTCGTGAATTTTTCAATTCGGGATAAAATTTTCGAAACATAAAAATCCCGAACTGAAAAAGTCCCGAATAATAATATTCCTAAACAGTTTATAATATTACCGAATTAAAAAATCCCGAATAATAAAATTCCGAAAATTGTGTTTCAAAATGTGCATAGTATTTTTTTTAAATTACAAAAAACGTTCTCAAAAATCGAATTTTTAATTTAAACAAAAAAATTCAAAAAGAATTTCGAGATAAATCAGTGCTTAACTGAATTCTGCAAAGTTTGTTTGGAAAATGTTATCAAGTTCGGAGAAAATATACGGAGAAATTTTTTTCGTATAAGTCGCACGTGTTCTTAAATTTATTTTTTAATACAATTTTTATAGAATTATTGTTATTTTAAATTCAAACAATTTAAAAAACTGCAAAAATTAAAAAAATGTTGTTAATAAAATTATTTTATTATTGTATTTTTAATAAATAAATAATATTTATATTAATATAATATTTTTTTTATTATTTAAAGTCGGGAATTTTATTATTGGAGAATTTTATCATTTGGAATTTTTCAGTCGTCCCAAATTATCGAATTTAAACATTTAAAAATTGTTTTTTAATAAATCATATTTATTTAGCATAAATACAATAATGAAATATTTTGATTACAAAATTTTGTTTTGGGTTTTCAATGTATTTTTTAAAAATTATTGTTTGAATTTGAAATAACAATAATTGAAACAATATTTCTCAATGAAAAGAAAAATTTAAGAACAAGATTTTCATTATCAGAATTTATAACAATACATTAACCATTTTAAAAATATTCTGTGATTAAAATATTTTATTATTTTACTTTTAATAATTAAATACTATATTAATAAAAACGATTTTGAATTGCTTAAATTCGAGAATTTTATACTTCAGAAATTTCTTAAGGCCGGATTTTTTATAATTCGGCAATTTTCTGTCGGGAATATTATTATTTGGGAATTTGAAATTCGGTAACTCTATAAACTGTTGGGAATTGTATTATTCGAGAATTTTCAAATTTGGGACCAAATTTTCGAAATAAAAAATTCCCGAAATGATCAAATTGCCGAAATATAAAAATTTCTGACGTTTTATAATGTTACTTATTTTGAAAATTGTATTAAATCAATATTATTTATTTGTTAAGGTAATGGGCCGACTGAAAAATGCCGAAAATTGAAACTTGAAAACAAAAAAATATTCGAAATAGAAAAATTTCCGAAATTATAAAATTGCCGAAATACAAAAATCCCAAATTGGAAAATTAAAAAATAATAAAATTCCCTAACAGTTTATAATATTAAAAAATGGTAAAATTTCCATCAGATTATAATATTACCGAATTTTTAAATTTCCGAATAATAAAATTTATCAATTTTTATTCAATGTTCAATGTATTTTTTCAAATTAAAACAATTGAAAAAAATTGCTAATGCAAGTTTGTTGTTGTTGAAAATATGCATAGTAGTTTTTTTTTTAAATTATTGCTCTCGAAATAATAATCTTGTTCTTGTATTGTTCTTTTTCACTGAGAAATATTATTTTTCTATTGTTATTTCAAATTCAAACAATAATTAAAAAACAAATTATTATAATTCGGCAATTTTCTGTCCGAAATTTTATCATTCGGGAATTTTTAAATTCGGTAATATTAGAAATTGTTCGGGAATTTTATTATTCGAGAATTTTACAAGTCGGGATTTTTGTATTTCGGCAATTTTACTGTGTCGGGATTTTTCAGTCGTCCCACAATAAAGAAATATTCAAACGATAATTTAAAAAAATATACATGAAAAAAAATTGTTCTGTTTTGAATGTTTAAAAAATACGGGAATTTTGTAATTTCGGGAATTTTCTATTTCGAATATTTTCTTTTTCGGTAACTTTACAGTGACGAGAATTTTATTTATCGGCATTTTATTTTTCGTCCCATTTTAAGTAATCAAAACACTAAAAGAGGAACCGTTTTAAATTTTTAACTTTTTAAATTAAAGTTAAAAAAAAATTATTCGGAAATTTGTAATTTAAACTGAAAACTTTCAAATGTTTAAATTTTCTAAATAAAGAAGTTTAAAGATTTCTGATTAAAAAATATAAATCCACGCTGTTATTTTCAATGCTCTAATTTGAAGAATAAATCAATAAATTAGAAGTTGAAAATAGGTTTTCTGTAATTTTAAAAATCAAAATATTATTACTGAATATTTAATTTCAATTCAAAAACATTATTATTAAAGGAAACAATTTTTAACTTACAAAAAACATTTGCTTTAACAATATTTTTTGGAATTGCATTTTTTATTACTATCGCTTCTTACTAATTTTAAAAGTAAATTTTTCTACGCCTGAAAAAAATGTAAGAAAAAATGCAATTGCAAAAACTATTGTTAAAATAATTATTTTTCGTATGTCTTAACTTTTTTAATAAAAACTAATGCCTTTTCTTTCATAAGACATCGCTGATAATATCATTTCAATTCTTAAAATCATAAAATTTTTTTCCAATTTCAATAATATAATTATATATTTTTTAAATTGACAAACTTTTATTAAAATTTTTAATTAAATTTAATCGAAGTTGGTAACAATAAAATTTTTTAAGCATTTAGATTTACGATTTAAATTTAAAAGATACTAATTTTTTAATGTCAAAGCTAAATCAAAAAAATTTTTCAGCATCAAAAATTTGTAATGTTCTGATAAAAATGGTAAAAGTTAAGTTTTCCGAATAAATAATAATTTTGATAACTTTTTTTCAATCTTTTATATTTGGAAGCGTTCGATTTTGAGAAGACAATTTTTTTATTTTGTATGATTTCTGATTTAGGAGTGATTAAATTGGGAAGCTTTGAAATTTAAAGACGTTCAATTTTTAATAGATAAAAATTTATATTTTAAAGTATCGAATTTGAAAGCTTGTATTTTTAAAAGCATTAAAAATTGGAAATATTTAAATTGAATTCAATTTAATTTTCATTTCGTCCAAAATTAGAAGATTTAACAAGTTCAAAGCCTTCTATTTTTAAATAAAAAAATAAGAAATATAAAAAAAAATCGATAATTTATGGTAACTTACCCAGAATGGCCGCAAAACTTCATTTTTAACATTCCCTGACTAATTTTTCATTTTCCTTGACCATTAATACATTTAAGGACCAAAATTTTGATTTTATAAATGGAATGAAACAAATTTAAATTTATACATTTTTAATTTATTATTCTGAGGACTTAAGTCTCAAGTTAAATTCAAAAAATTAAAATTAATTAAAAAAAATTCACGGTAAATTCAAAAGAATTCAAATAAATTGGAAGTGATTGAAGATAAATTCAAAAGAATTCCAATGAATTGGACACAATTCAAAAAATCATAAACGTTCCCGTGATTTCAGTAAAATTGGTGACAATTTAGAGGAAATGAGAAGAATTCGATAAAATGCATAAAATTTTAAAGAGAATAACAAAAATTTCAAGTAAATTGAAAAAATTAAATAATATGAAAAAATTTATTTAATTCAGTAAGTTTGAAATGATTTTAGGAAAATTCAAGGGAATTTAAAAGAATTTGATGAAATGCCCAAGAATTCAAGGTGAAGTTGAAAGACTTGAAGATGAATTAAAATGTGATGAATTTCATGAAATCGGAAAAAATTTATTAAATACCTTTAGAATATTTAAAATCCTTTAAAATCTTTTGAAATCCCCTGGAATTATTTAAAGCTCTTGAAAAGTCCTTGGAATTTTTAAAAATACCTTAAAATATTTCAAATTCTTTAAAATCTTGTAAAACACTCTAAAATATTTTAAATCCCATGAAATTCTTTCAAATTATTGAAATCAATTAAAAATTCCGTGGAATATTTTTAAATTTCCATTAATATTTCTAACCCTGTGAAATCTTTTGAAATCCCTTGCAATTTTTTAAATCTCTTGAAAATTCATTGGAATTTTTAAAAATACCATGAAATATTTCAAATTCTTTCAAATCCTTTGAAATCTCTTACAATTTTTCAAAAAATTCCTTGGAATCTTTTTAAATTCCCGAAAATCTTTCCAATTCTTTAAAATCTTTTGAAATTTTTTAAAGCACTTGAAAATCCCTTAGAATTTTTAAAAATATCCCAAATTATTTCAAATTCTTT
>CAKNWT010151568.1:0-14780 GCA_932066315.1 Andricus coriarius
TTGTGAATCTTATTCTTCATAGCTCGGATTTATTTTAATTACGACACTCGTAGTGCTAGACGCAGGGGGACTCACGTGGAGCTCAATGTGCGCAAGGACGACCTGAAAAACCATGGTAAAAACCTGTCTAACTCTGCTTGTGATGTGATGTACTATTAATTTTTCGTCGTTTTTTCTTTTCCTTATTTTGAAAATTTTAAAACATGACCAAATTAATAATTTTTTTGTTAATTTTTAATTACAAGTTTAATATAAAAAATTCTTTTCATATGAAACTCATGCATAATTTCAGCCCTTTTTGATGCCTCTAAAGCAGGGCTGAAGTATTGCTTTTCAAGCATGGTGACGTCAGAGTGAGCAAAAGTGTGGTGGCATAGGTGGATAATAAAAATTATACATCTATGAGCTATTTTGGGCTCCCAAAGAGTGATAGTAAAGCAATAAGTTTATCGCATTCACAGATTGTTTGACACATTCACCATAAATTATCATAAATTGCCGAAAATTTCCGGAAATTAAAGAAAAAATTTCCTTAATGCTTATTAAAATAAAAAATAAAGTTTTTAAAATTCCTCCATATTATCAGAAATCATGCGAGTGCTAAAAAAAAGATCTGAAATCATGAATTTGTCATAAAATAGCATATTGTGCACTAAGTGCGAGAAGAGGACTTTATTGACGAGTGTATGTTTTCAGTACGAGCCGAAGACGAGTACTGAATACATAGACAGTTCGAAAATTATGACGTCATTATTTTTGACGTCATAGATACATAATGACCATAACATACCTATATGGTCTGAAAAGGGGAACTTCAGGTTCGCGCATAGGCATGAAAAACGGCCGTATATTCATGCATGTGTTATATAAAATATATTTTATATGCACCAAGAAGGAGGTGACTTTTTATGACTCGTGTATTTTTTTAGTTCTAGAGTCTTCGACTCCTGCACGCTCGACTACTACTCACACTGAAAAATTACACTTGTCGAAAGAGTTCCACTTTTCTCCTTTGGTATGTATAATATACTATTAAATACACATTATTAGAATCCTGATGGGGTAGAACTTTATTTTATTTTTTTCCAACAGTGACATCTTATTTTTCAGGTTTATTTAATATTGTTGTTGTTATTCGAATGATTTCTCTTTGCTGTGAAATGAAAAGCAATTACAAAATTTCGCTATGTGTTTCATGATGCACTACATCTGCATTTCGTGCTCACGTGCACTATATCGAGTATGGAAGATAGAGCAAGTTAACACCCAACGCGTGACGTTAATGACGACAATCAAGAACGCCAAACTAACGCGCCGTGTTTGTTACGTCCGGTGATCACACATCGCGTAGATACTAAACTAATTATCTCGGTGAACATGAATATATGTTAAAGCCAACTTCGAGATTGGTGAACGATATTATACGATACCACTAATAAGCGCCTGTTGATCGCTACGTAGATATACATTGAAACATGTATAATGTATATTCCTGCATTAGTTTGTACAGTCCCTACAAAGAATTTCCACATACATTCAAACAATTTAGAACCAAATCAGTAGGAAAAACATAATTCATAATGTTTGTATTTAAACAAACAAGAAAAAAAACAGGATAATGCTAATTTAATTCCTTTATAGAACAATGTGAATAATTAGTATAATTACCTACTGCAGAGACTATCATTAAAATTTTATTTACTTGCTTTCACATAATGCATATGTCCTTCATATAATCGCGTTTGCTTATAAAGTATTTTGCAAACAGCATCATATTTTTGCAGTGCGTGCCTAACAATGAACAATACATTCTAATTATAGTGTTACAATTTAATGTCTATCGTGTGCAAAACGCGTTGCAGCTGTTTCACCCATAACGCTTTAGTTATCACGTAGCCATTACATATGTTTCTATGTAAGTGTCACCCTGACAAACAGTCTTCTTGAAAATAGATACATATACATTTTAGTGAAGAGCTAATCAGATTATGCGTGTGACATACCGCTGAACATATATCTTAGTGAAAACGTCATCGAATTTATTTAAGCTAAGAAACGACCAGAAATTAATTTGTCTAAACAAATATGTATTATACTCAGATGCGATAGTTAAGAAGAGTGTAGGCAGCAGTTCTTTTCAATTGTCATGAAATGCAGACAAGAAATTTACAACAGCAATCGTTAAACATGAAATTTATTATTCAAATGAACGTGTGTGAAGTATTTCGAAAAGAAACTATATCTGTTTGTTTGATTTATATAATGATCCTATTTACGACCCATCAACGTGTTTTCTTATTTACTTTGCGTAGTAATTTTGCAATTATATAAACTTGATTTTCTTTAAAGATACCTTATGACCAATAATAATAATAGAGATTTTTTGCTCAATAACTGAACCTTTTAATTATGAATTATTCCAATTTTGAAGCTTAAAAGTTAAACTTATCTCCCTTTGAATGATGGATTAAATTTCTGATTATTAGGTCAAGAAGACTTTCCATAGGTTTTCATGTAGAGGGTGTCACGCAGAAACATGAAAGTGCCAAGAAAAAATGGTTTCAGCAGAGCAAAAAAAGAAGCATTCTCAAATATCGAATTAATTTTTAAATAAAAAAATGAGAAAGTATATTCGAGAGGTGATATAGCTCTACAGATCTATAAAAAAGTCCTCTGCAATAACCATTTAAGTGCCATGAAACATTTTGTTTCACATTGTTTTTATAAACTCTAATTAACATGAAACATGTAACAAGATGAATAGAAGTCTCAGCAGTGAAAAGTCGCAATTTTTCCTTCTTCAAAACTTCAAAAAAAATTATTTTGTCATGAAATATTTAAAAAACTAATAGCGCAAAAGTAATTGTTGATTTTTAGACAAAAAGTTCCTTTTAAAATTTGTTTTAAAAATTTGTGTGAAAATGGGAAATACGGAAAAACTTATATCGCCATTCGATTCAACTAACAAACTAACATAAACTTTATGCGTTTCAATATTTTTTTATCTAACAAATTGGTTAGAGAAAAAATTGTCAAAAATAAATGGATTTTATGTAATTTTTTACGCAGAACGGAATTCTAGAGAATTTTAAAGCTAATAAAACGTATTTTAAAAAAGGTGTCACTTACTTGCTTATGCTGTGACAATCTTCATTTAAAAACTTTAACATTTTTAACTCTTTAATTTAGATTTGTTCAGCTTGCAACGTTTTAAATTAGAATATTTCATAAATGTTGCCTATTTTAAAGTGTATCATTTTAAGGCTCTTACCTTAATCATAATGATAAGTGTTGATATTTAATTTGAAAACAAGTCTGTCAACATTTTTGTAAAAAATTTAATAAATTTGTCAAAACTTGTACTGCACGTATGTTATGGAAAGCTTATTATTACATGATCCGTGCCAGCCCCATTTCCATTTCATTTTTCCACAAGAAACTATACTATATATAAAACCAATACACTGAATGCGTACGTGTCCAATTTTGATTTAATGATGGATCAAAGCGTTGCACAATGAAAAAAATTAACATCTAAGTTGAAAGATGTGAATGTAGTTGCAAAAAAAGAGTCGCTGTTTATCAGTAAAATTTCACCAAAAAATGTCACTGTTCATTAGTTAAAATCCTTACTTATTTAATTTAATGACTCATTTCTGTCTATATCTCACCAAAAAAACTGAGGGTTCGGTAATGATGCTCTCATAGAACTCTTTTGGAGGGTTCCTTATTAGTTCGTTAATATCCGACAGATAGCGACCTGAAAAAAAGATCTCCAGTCGGTAAATGTTTTAAACATGATCATAAAAACTATGACATCTCATTTCCATTATCTTCCTTTCAAGAATAACTGTTCTCTATCATGCATTTTAGTTTCTTTAATACAATTTTCCGATTGAAAATTGATTAAATCTGTATTATAACGTGAGTGCATCATTAACTTTCAAAATCTTTGAGGTGACTCAAAGCAGAAAATGAGTTATGTACAAAGGTCTCTTTCAGAACTCATAATTTGGGTTCCTTTGAAACAATTTATTATTTTGCATTCCTTTTCTTCAAGAGAGGTTCCTTTTTGTGCAGCTTCCTTGGAACCAAACATTGCAATACCTTAAAGTAGGGGCTATAAGTTTAAATAGCGTCAAAGCAGGGTCTAAATTTCGACTCGGGTGGTTTTAATAGATCCCATGTAGAAATTGCGATCGGTATTTGGAAGGGCCCCGGCTAGTTTTCCCTATTTCTGATCGGGCGCTGATCGGGAAAAATAGAGAGGGCCAGACTAGTTCTGTAACGCTGTTTTAGCCAGGCTCTACCTAGAACTTCTAACAAGGTCCTTACGCGAATACCCTTCAATCGCCCGCCTAGACCCTCTCTATTTTCCGGTACGTTCATCATTCAGCTATGATATAAATATATGTGACAAACGATTTTTCAACAAGAAAATGAATAAGAATATTTAAATACACACCAATTTTAGATCAATGATTACAGAGGTTTATATTTCGTTAATTGAATCCCGTTTTTTGCATCTGAATATTGAACATTTGCACTCTACTATGACAAATGATTATTTTCATTATTTTTCACTGGGTTTCACATACACAGCACAAATTTAACTGTTTTCCTTATATTTCACGTATTAAAAACAATTTTGTCTTTATTTTAAACAAAGTAAAGTTATTGTGAAAGTTGAAAAAATAAATTACCCAATTTTTTTTGGTTATATTCACAAACCCTATTCAGTACATATAATAAATATAATTTATTAAAACTACTGCTTGAACTTTATTTAATACAAATTTAGGTAATGTTATTTTCATTAAAAACACGTGTTTATAAGTGTTAAACACTGTGATGCTTCCGATGAAAATAAAATTCAGTTTGCTGTCACATGTTGTTGGGGAAGCCATTCGCCTGTTTACTAAAGCATAATTTACTGCATGCAAACTTCTGAAGATGGCACTGCATCGTATATACCGCAGCGCCATCTTCCGAAAGTTTATCTGGGGTATGCTGACTAAGGCCCGACCAGTGCCTGACTAGAATTTGTTGGTTCTTATATCTAAATGAGGAACCAACTACAGCCTGACTCAAACACAAGATTAGGGCCTAACTAGACACACACAGATTTTTTCTGGTCATACGGAATAAAAAAACTTAGCAGTACCTTAAAGGGTCCTGACTAGAACTTACTAGTCCAGTTGTTCTAGTGAGATTCTGACTACTGCCCTAATTGAAATGGGGACAAATAGGGCGGTTTCTACATGGGATATATACCCTAGTTTTTTCTGTGTGAAAATGATGAATTACTTGGTTTAGATACATTTCCCACTGGGATTAAAATTTAAAGAGTAATATTTTCAGTATTTGCTCACTTATGAGAAATTTTAGGAACAATTTGCGATAATTTTTCTCATTGCCCACTGTTGAAAAAGTTTCCAAACCATTTAGCGAACTAATCTAATTATTCTGGCTCTTGTAAGACACCGCTATCTGGAGCAATATCATTAAAGAGTCCAGATTTGTACTACAGACGGGAATTTCGATGAAGATCCTAATTACGTTAGGGACGGCGTTTCACTGATGAAACAGTGAACCGACCTTCTTAACTTCCCGTGGAAAAGGCCGGTCTAACAATCCTAACTCGATCGACGTCTTCGATTATCGGTTACTTTCTCGGCTCTCGCGTACATATATAGTGCGTGAGAATAGGTATATATAAATATATACATACGTTATGTGGTGTATGAAAGGACATTAACGAGAAATCAAGTAGGACTGGCGGCTTAAATTTATGGCGAATGTTGCCGTGTGGAGCAGATTAGAAAGAGAAATGTACTGTGGATGTGGACAGGATCAAAGGGTGAACCAAGCAGATGGAGTTCAATTCCCTGTAAAATATACATAAGTTTCATCTCTTCGCTTTTGTGATTTATGATATAGTTGGCTTTTTTCACCCATACATAGATACTTGATCGTATATTGTAACTTGTGGCTTTATGTCTCCACCTAAAAATTACAACACTATTCATTCTTTTCATAAAACCTTTATTATTTGAATTAAGGTGGATATATGGGCATCTTCACAGAAAGTGTCAGTTTTCTGTCACTGCGCGTCTGTAGCTCACTTTATTCATAATAGGCCAGTTAAAAAACATAAAAATGTACCTTCATATATCTCCTGAATAAGTAACACCAGTGATTTAAACGGTTTATAAAATAGGAAAGACTCATTCCAGAATTCACTTGAAGAAATTGGCGATTTTACCCGCCTTTCGCTTGTCACTACTTCAAAATTCAGTGTTTCACATTGTGACTAAGCTGTTCTGCAGAGGTGTAATATTTTAATAACAATTTTGGCTAGAAAATTCCGAAAAAAATTGGACGCTTATAATATTGTATAAGTTGCTTTTTGAAGCAAATCTCTTTAGGCTTGATGAAATTAGGTGGAATGTTGGGCTGATGCATTCTACGCTTGGAACACCTAACTATTGCACTGCGCTTAAAATTGTGCGAATTATAACAAAAGAATCAACGATATAACATGTAAATTACTATCTTTCTTCACCCGTATTTAGGTTCTAGCAAACAATATAGGTAGGCTACAAAAGTTTTATTTTGATGTAAGAAACAATTTTTGTTCGAACTATATGTAGAAGAAATTTAAATTGAAATAGCTTGAAAAATATAGTTTTTTTCTATGATTATGAAAGCTAAGTAAACATTTTTTAATTTGTTGATTGCAATGAATTTAAATTTTCAGTTTTGAATAATGTTTTTAAACAAATATTAATAGTTGGGAGTAATCTGTTATAATATGACCATTACAACCAAACCATTTTTTATTTTACAAAAACACCGCGGTACCGTTTCTTCTGTATCACCCGTTATATATATATTCTCTGAATTTCTTGAAGTTAGATGCCGCTACAATGGTATTAATCGTCGCTAGACCACAGGTGAGCTTCTACCTTTGGAGTGGAGCGTGACTTTTCGTTGGAGCGAAGAGTAACTCCCGAATTTGGAGCGGCGGGTCACTCCAAATCGAGCGACTGGTCGCTCCAAACGGGGTGAATGCCGACACCATTGGAGCGATTGTGTCTGTTCAACTGGGAGTGAGTTGCATGACTTCAACGGATGGAATCACAAAACTGCCACCATTGGAGCAAAATTTTGAGCACAGTATTAAGGAGTTAAATTTCACTCCTTATGGGCTCACTTAATTATTTTTAAAGGGATGAAAATGAATTGTAAAAAAACATTTATTTGCTACAATTATTGTTTATTCAATATATAAATGTGGTACAATAATTATATAATATAAAAAAATCGCTGAATTTAACTAAAATCTTAAAAAAATTAAGGAGTAAATAAACATTGCACTTCATTTTAAAGTACATTATGTTTTCCTACATTTAACGCAGATTTTGCAGATTTTAACTATACTGAAAGCAAGAAATTAATTACAAATAAATCAAATAAAATAAAATCATTAAAGTCAAACAATCGAAGATTAATAATAGAAGACGGTTGAATGTCTCTTTTTGAAGACTCTTTTGAGTTGCAGCGATAATAGGGAGAGACATTAAGGCACTTTAAATATCCACAGTAGCACCGCTGATGTCCATCCTTAAAAAATAGTTTGATATTACATTATTTTTTATATTATTATACAATTTATTTAATAGGATGGGGCGAAAAAATAAATTTCTAGCAATCGATTTCTAATACCAAAAAATTGTTAGTTCTTTATGAGCTGAATTACTGTAAAATATTTTTTCAATTGATTAATATATTTTACCTTTCCAAGCATGTTGCAAATGAAGAAAATAGAATTTAAGAGTAAAATATATGTAAAAAATGAATTCTTAGTCACAAATTGTTCTTGTTTATGTATATCTATATGCCTGAAGAATTTATGGAAGCGTCTATTTGATATTAAAAACATGAAGAAAATTAAATTTCAAAATAGGACAAAAATTTGTTTTTTGATTTTATTTTTATTTGTATTGAATTCCAGGCAGAAAATTACTTACAAAATAAATAAGAAGAAGTAAATAATTGATTAACTATTAAAAATTACCATTATTGAGTAAAATTCGCCTTGTTTCGGAAATAAGGCATGTCAGCTCTTGATTGAAATATGGTCCTTATGTAACCGTCTCTTTTTTCAGCAATAAAATAACAATGTTTTTTTAGTTTTTTTCAAGCGTGGAAGTGAAAAAAAATCAATTAAAAAATAAATTTGATCAATTTTTAATCCTTCTTACATTTTTAATATTAGGTAGGTATTTCTATAAATGCTTTAGGCATATAATTCTACATATATTAAAAAAAATTGGTGACTAAATTCATGTTTTCATATATGGATAGCGTAAATTGAATGAAATAATTATTCTTCAAGCGGAATAGTAGAATTTTTAACCAAAAAGATGAATGTTCAACTAAAATTATGAAACTTTAACTGGAATAGTTGACTTCTCGACTAAAAAGATGAATCTTCAACCAAGAAGATTGACTTTCAACCACGGAAAAGACTAAATTTCAATGAAATACACGAATTTTGAACGAAATAGTTGACTTTTAGACTTAAAAAGGTCCAGTTTCAACCAAATAGTTATATTTTCAAATAAAAAAGATAAACTTTCAACCAAAAATGAAATAAGAAAATTTTCAGATGAAGAAATTAATTTTCAAGCATAAAAAACGATTATTTAGGAAAATGGTCACATTCTACAGCTGAGTTATAAATTGTCGAATCAAATAGTTATTCTTTAAATGGAATAGTAGAATTTTTAACCCGAAAGAAAATTTTTTAACTAAAATTATGAAACTTTAATTGGAATAGTTGACTTTTCGACTAAAAAGGTGAATCTTCAACCAAGAAGATTGATTTTCAACCATGGAAAAAACTATCTTTCAATGAAATACACAAATTTTTAACAAAATAGTTCAATTTCTAACTTAAAAAGGTCAACTTTCAACCAAATAGTTATATTTTAAAATCAAAATGATAAACTTTCAACTAAAAATGCAATACTTCAATTTTCAAATCAAGAAATTATATTTCAAATGAATATCGCTTTTTTAGCAACATAGTTACAATATGCACCTAAACTATGAATTGTTGAATTAAATAAATAATTTTTGACTGGAATAGTAGAATTTCAAATCAAAAATATGAATTTTCAACCAAAAATGGAGTAAATAAAGGTCAGAAATTTGAGGTGTCACGGCGCGAGGGGACTCATTCTAAATGTAGTTACTAAACTTGATGGGACGGGAGAAAATTTTTCAATATAGCGTCGGTACACAGAATATACGTAGGCAATTTTAAATATTGTTTTAGATAAATAAATAATATAAATAATATAAAAAGCGTACCTCTTAACCCTTCGAGTACACACTGGGTCAATTTGTTCCACAAACAATTTTTTATCAAGAAAGAGTTTCTACATAAATTGTTAGCTTAAAATATTGACAATTAAAAAAGTTACCATTTTTTTCGTAAAAAGAAGGTTCAGTAGTTGTGAAGTTATTATAGACGATCAAAAAGTGAATAGGGTCAGATTGACCCAGAGTGTAGATGTTCGAAAAAATAGGCGTGTACTCGAAGTGTTGAAGAATTGATGGCTTCCTTATAAACTATCTTCGACTGCAGGAAATCCGCTAATTCGTCAGGAGTTTTACAAGAATCCTACAGAAACAAATTTTCCAATTAAAAATTGATACTTATGGTACATTTTATCGAACAAATAGTCTACACTTTGTAGATAGCTTATATTTTTTAAAACATATTTTAAACATATTTTAGCCAACGGCCATACCACGCTGGAAGCACCAGTTCCCGTTAGATCACTGAAGTTAAGCAGTGTTGGGCGCGGTTAGTACTTGGATGGGTGACCGTCTGATACTACTGCGTTGCTGTTGGCGGTCGTGGGTGTGGTGAGCCCATTTACTACAAATCCACCTTAAAAAGCACTACCCGAATCGGGTAGTGTCACGCTTACCCCTAGAGGCTCGCCGAAAGGGAAATAGCTTAATGATATACATATTTTAAATGGGACGCAGGCTTAGCGAGAGGGGGGAGGGGGATAACGAGGAGATTCTCCCCGGGCCCGGAGTTTTCATCAGCCTGAATTCGAAATTCTCAAAATTACATACAGGGGTCCGTCATTCCCACCCTCCGAGTCCGGGTTTTCTTCTCGACGGGCCTGATGGGACGCGTCCGGATTCGTAACTTCGAAAACTGAGAAGTCCAAGAACTCTCATAATTGTTCAAATGAAATCTAAAATCTAGGTCCTTTTCTTTTAGGCTTGCACACGTCCATACGTATAATAATAATAATTCAAAGACAATTACCCGAAGGAAATCTGATGTAGGGGAGAGTGTCGTATGGTGTCTCGCTTTGACTTGAATGCCCTATAAATTATGATTGAAATGTGATTTTGATGTGCGTATTTTTTAAGGCGAAGCTTACATTACAAGGGAACATATGTTATTACTCTGGACCGCTTTTTAATTTCTTCATTATTTGATATTTAATTAATTGATCGATGTTGCATTTCAGTCAGCGTACCCCATACATTGGGGTACGGAGACCTTCATATCACTGCCGTTTATTTAAACAATATGAACATTGTAAAATAAAAATGATATCATATAATAATTCTGGAAAGTGTAATGCAACGAAAAAAAATTACTCCAGGCATTTTCAACACTAATTTAATGTTTTATTATTAATCAAAGTAAAGTATGTGGCGAAAGCAGTTATAACCTCTTATTCCCTGCTGTAATACATGGGCACACCGCGGCGTCATGCCCAATATGTGACGGCCCAAGATTTAATTAATTTTAATACATTTAAAACGTTTATAGAAACAAATCATGATACCAGAAGGTTAATAAAATACTTTACATGATAAAATCTAACTTTTTCATGCTTTAAGTATTTCAAAATGTGCTGTAAGAGCTTAATTTCAGCCAAAGACTGTTTCATCGGTTTCCGCCAAATCTGTTTTTTCATAATTAGTCTTCTGACGCGAATATTAAAAGAGAAATTGCATCAAATCACTATTTTTCTAAACAGAGAAAACTATTTTATGTGAAAAACTAATATCAATATAAAAAAATACGGGCGTTATTGGTAATAGTCACCGTGCCCCTCACCGACACCATACCCCACTCTTCCCTACTCATCGATTCACGAAACACTAAAAAACTGCCTGCTGCCTGCTGCCCCTACCCCCACTCACACCACTGCGCTTGGATCACACTGCACTTCCGTTGGAGTCACCTCACGCTCCCGTTGGAGTAATACGCATGGTCACTCCTCTTTGGGGTCAAAAGAGTAACTCCAAGAGTTGGAGTCAACTGATTTTGAATATAATTTGGAGCGAAAATGTAACTCCAAAGAAGGGAGTCAACCTTCATGACTCCAACGAAGTTGATAAAGCAGTCGCTCCAGAGTTGGAGTTACAATTTCGCTCCAAGAATATATACCCTACCGATAGAAAATCTCAGAATATTCTCAGGCCAAAAAGTCTGGCCTGTTTCAGGCTCTCTGCAGACTCGATTTGAATGTTATTTGCTTGTTATTTATGACCAAATTCTTATTTCAATTTCGAAAAGCACATTGTAAAATTTGAAGCCTTCAGGCGATTTAAACGAGCTACCTGGACCTTTAAAAATATCTACCTGAGTGCTTGCGGAGAATCTTCTCTGAAGCTTCTCAGAGCCTGAGAATCTTTAGTGAATATTCTGAGATTTCTATCGGTAGGGTAGCCTTAAAAAAATGTTTCAATTTACATGTAGAATACGTGAAAATTTTTTTAACTTGCGTACCTACACATTATTTTACACCTTTTTCCAGAGGAAAAATGACAGTTTCTGTGCAAATGCTCATATATAATTAACGAAATTGTTATACTTTAAAAATATTTCTTCATTATAGTTCCTGCAAGCTAGAAGGAAAGTAGAATTTTTTTAATATACTAGAACACACCAGAGCAATACAATAGTTAGGAATGCACACCTGTACAATTTTTCTTGTCAACAAGTTATTTCAATGTTTTTTTTACATAACATGTTTTACTCTCTAAAAAGGTCAGATATCAAAAGATAATATTTTTTCAATAATAATCTTGGGCAATTTTTACAAAAAAAAATATGACGTATTATTCTCTTAAAGATTAAGCTTTAAAAAATTAATTTACAACATCTAATTCTTGATATTTGATAGCGAGGAAAAATATTTTTCTTCAAAATTTATGTCCTTGTAATAAAATTTGTGGATAATAAATCCTATGTAATATGCAAGGTTAAATCCACGGTAAAATATTGTGATGCGGATGTACATACAATGTTTCTTCACATTATTTTGGTATAATAAATTACGCAAGTTTCACAATATTCAGTTAAGGTGAACTTGGTCAACAATAACACATATTTTTAGTTCTATAGCATATGCCTATGAGATTATTAATGAAATAACTCGATATGTTGATATTGACTTTAGAGAGGAATACATTTTTACAGCATCATATCTTTGTAGGCTGAATCAACAGAAATTTCGGTTCATAAAAGTCAGCCAGAAATAAAATATGATCGTCTGTATTTGTCAAACGTCTGTGCCGTTAATATACTGTCTTTTTTATGAAAGCGGATATTTTTAAAATTTCAAACAAGTGGGCAAACATGAAAAAATGGAAATATGTTAAAAAAGCTTCCACATAATGCCAAGTAATTATACTACGAACTTTGTATGTATATTATGTTTTTTATTCTGCTGTACTTATGCGTTAAAGTGGGACATCGAGTGCAGCCGATTTGAAATTCGGTGTCTAGCTCAGCCCAGTTTTCGATGGTTTACGAAATGAAAATCATTAATCCGCTTTAAATTTTACAGAATGTATATATTATTTATCTTTATGGTATTTATTTTTTGTGTGCCAATAAGTTTATTTGTCTGCCATAATTATTTTATTTCGGATTGAGAATCTAAAAGTGTTGTACATTTTTTTCTATCTCCAACAGTTCACTAGATATTTTTAGAAAATGACAGTTTTAATCATATTATAGAAAATTTTATATGCCTGTATTTGTTGAGGCAGAAAAAAGCACCCTTTCGATAACAATAGTAACAGAGTCGGCTTGCTTCTGGAGTTACTATTGTCATTAAAAGGGTACTTTTTTCCTAACTTCTTCTCCTGCTGTGCCGGACCACGCGCCAACACTGATTAATCCAGAAATATTCAAAATGATATTTCTTGCGTAACAATGATTTTATCATAAATTTAATTATTGCACCGCATTCTCATAAAGAAACTGCTTATTTTGAGCCATTAAAGGACTTCCTATCTTCATTCGTTCTCATGATAAAATTTTGTTAATAAATCTCCGTAAAAAGTAAATTATTGAATATTTCAGAATTTTGACAAATGTATTGCATTAAAGAATGTTGAAAGAATATCTGTGATTTTTTCATATTTTCCTAACGTTGCCCTCTTTCTGGGAACAGGTAAAACTGGACGCTTGAAAAAGGATGTCGATAAACCCTGTTTTTTGGGATGATTTGCCTTCTAACTATTGACAAAAAACTTTTTAAGATAAAAGTGACCATATCATTGAATTCGGAAGACCTGAAGCTTTCAGATGCTTTTTATCAGACAATTTAGAGATATTTTTGTGCGAGTTGCAATCAAAAGAAGTGAAGAGCCTCGATATTTGGCCCCGACTTTAATTTATTCAGTGGAATATTTTCACTAATTAAATTAGTGTTTTTTCACTAATTCGTAATGACTCAATTTTCACTTATTCAATTAGTGAAATTTTACCATCAAATAGTGATTAGCGAATGTCGCCAAGAAACAAAACTTTTTACCTTTAATACTTTCATTTGCTGGGCTTACACAAAACTGGTTGGTTAGTTTTACCATCTACGTAGTTGTCGCAGCTAAAGCCATCTCAAATAATAAAAAGTTGGTTGTTCTAACCAAGTATTTAGATATTGGGATAGAATAAAAGATAAATTGAAATAGAATAAAAGCCATCCATTATACTAATATTAGGAACTAGAGGAGGAATAAAGCATCCCCCTTTATTATTATCGACAGTGTCCCTCGAAAGATATTACCATTTATTATAAATTTAATAGAGACGCATAACTGTAATACTCCAACGTTATTTCGTGTATGACATATAAATAATACGATATTTCCTTGCAACAAAGTTCAATCGGATTTATGAGACCGTCACATTTCGTAAGTTGTGAGACGGTAATTCCTGGCTACGCTGCGATTTATGATCGCGAGTGTCCCGCCTGCACGATTAATCCTTCCCCTTCGCCCGGAATCGAACTTGCACCTATCCTATATTCAATATCCTATATATCCGACATCCTAGTCGTGTCCACCTACAGATGCTTCCTCCAAGCTCTCCATGTCTTGCATCTTATTGCTGCAGGAATTAGGTGCAAGGTAAATAGACATCTATATTTCATCACATCGTCTTGGCCTTGTTTATACAATCTACGATTATATGCCGATCCAGTCAATAATTGAGCGATCATCGACAGAAATTATCCCCGTTAGGATGCAAAAATCACATCGTAGCATTATATATATATATATATATATATATATACCGGATCTGTATTAATTTTCTTAAAGAAAATAGATGATTAAATAAGTCGATAAGTAAGACACTTTTCGCTAATATGCTACAAAATGAGGATAGCATCCTAACGGGGTTAATTTCTGTCGATGATCGCTCAATTATTGAC
>CAKNWT010151569.1:0-11065 GCA_932066315.1 Andricus coriarius
TCGTGTCCTGTGACCACCCATCTCACGGTTGTGAGACGTGGCCATGAGTGGGATTTACCGCGGTCCTACTGGGAGCCGGTGTCATTTTTAGTGAGACCCTGCGGTGGTTGTTTAACCTTATTTTATTATATGCGTGGACGATTTAACTCAAGGATGAATTGCTAGAATGCTACGATGCCAGCATTATCCCTGTTCACGGAGGCAGTATGGCGCGTATGCACACTCTGTGGTGTCAGAAACACCCAGAAAAGGGGGGGGGGGGAGGAAAAAGGGCTATGTACGCGGAGCGCTTCCCCAAACGCTATATGAACAAGCCGCATATGAAGAGGAGGAAGCAATATTAAAACAAACCGCGCAAAGCAGGCACCTCCTGAGAGATGATCGCGATTTCAGGACAAGAAGGAACATTAACATCCAGGTTCCACCTAGGCCCCAAGACCTGGCTGAAATGGATGCTTCCCTTCGTGAGGATATCTAGGAGCAGTCCGGCCTCTGGACCATCAATTGCTTAGTTTACGGTGCTGCGAGAGCTTTGGTTGATTCGAATCGAAAGCTAAAACCGACGATGGATTAAAAGACGCTTGCATCAACTGGACAAGAAGATTGAGGTGGCAAGACAGAATGCCTCACGTGTTCAGTGTGTCATTGACTACATAACATCCGGTAGACCGTTCACGGAAAGAGTTCAAAAGTTCGCCGAAGACCTGAGGATCTACCATCTGACCCTGAACAAGTCGAAGCTGCTGACAAGCAAGCCTAAAGAGGTAGAAACTTTTAGAAGATGCCGAAGAGGTGCCGAAGAGGTGAAGAAAAGCACTTAGGGGCACGAAGAACTTTTCCGCTACATGACCAGATGGTATCAAGAACTTCTGGTGAAAGAATTTTACTTCTACACACCAACACCTGGCCCGCATATTCATCTCATATTTGAAGGCGGTGGCTGGTGTTAGGACGCACTATACTCCTAGTCTGAAGGAAGGAAAAATTACTGGCGTTCCCGAGGAACCTGAGCTTCTGGATAGAATTGTTATCATACATCTTGACAATGGAGAAACCTATACATACCTGAGCGTGCTTTGAAGCCGCATTCAGGGCGTAACATTAGTGAAGCAGATACAAGCATATTCTTTGACAGATTTGGTATTCAAATCTGACGGCGTTGAACATGGTATCTACTACTAACATGCTTTCCGTCTCGGTTCTACTTTACTCTTTTGGGGTAATTTAGTGAATGAAGAACCAGCTTATGGCCCTTGATATCGCCACGCGTAAGATCATGCATAGGCATAAGAGCTTGCATATCAATTCGTCCGCTCCGCGATTATACATCTCACGCCGTCAAGGCGGGCGCGAACTTCTGAATCGCCAATGTCTTCATAACCAAATTGTTCTTAGTGTAGCTTCCATCCCTGCTAATGGCAGAGATCCTCTCCTAAAAATGGTCAGGAAACACGAGATGATTGGCAAAGGAGCGTTCCTTTGCAAAGCCGCGGAGCAGGCAGGCGGCCCAGACCCTTCGCCGGAATTATGACATCAGAAGTGAGGAAAGTGCATTACTCCATCTAGATGCATCACTTCTAAAAGCCGAAGTAAAGAAAAAAAGAGATTAAAAATTCCGCCAACAACTAATCGACAAGAAAATGCACGGGAACTTTTACAGAAATGTAGCAGATCAGTCCTTGTCGAAGTAGAAAACTTTTGCTTCCTCAGATCATCAGGACTTAAATCAGGTGCAGCAGGTTTCATTTTCGCATGTCAGGACGGTGTCATTTCCACCTTAGTATATCGTGACCGAATTGTACGTCAAGAAGTTCCCAGCGATAGGTGCAGAGCGTGTCATGCACACGTTGAATTTATCTAGAACACATATTATTAATGTGCTTCTCTCACGCGGGAACGACGTATCTCTATAAACATAATGCGGCCCTAAGAGTGCTTCATTACCATCTTTGTCGCTGTTACGACGTTGGCCGCGACCCTGCCCTGCCGAACGCTCCGAGGGAGATGAGTCAATTGTCCAAAACGAGAAGTGCCAAATTTTCTGTAACTACGATTTTCGGACAGAAGTCTCCATCGCAAACTCGACGCCTGATTATATTCGTGATCGAATTCTCGGCTCCAGTCGACTGCATAGAATGTACCGAAAATATTCGGTTAATGTAATTATCCTTGTGATTAGTGCTCTCGGAGGTGCGAAACTATCACTGGCACGTAAGCTTAAAGCCATGCCCGCGTGCTAAAAATATGCCAAGGCCCTGTGGCCACCCATCTTACGGTCGGGAGTCGTGACGATAGGTGTAATTTACCGTGGTTCTACTGGTAGCAGGTATCATTGTCAGAGATGGCAGTTGCTTCCAGTAGGAATCTGCGGCGATTTAACCTTTTTTAAAGTTATATATACAGCAACACACCTGCCCCCAAGGAATGATAAATTTTACAAAAATGTAAAAAAAAACTGCCGGTGACATTTTATTCGATGTACATTATACTTGGACAATCTTTTCAATCGAAATCCTACTTGATCGCGTTCTGAAAGTTCTATAAAAAGAGTTTTAAATCCTTTTCAGCGGTGAAACTCAACATTTTGTTGTTTTTATGTGAAAATAATCTATGGAATATTGAGATTTGAGATAAAAGAAATCCTTTATAATTACTACGACTTGTTTTTCGTATCAAGGAGGATATGCAGTCCTGGAAAGATACATTTATCAATATCGAGCACATGATCTATTTCCTTTATGAGAGGAAGATTTACTGTTCTGTGACAATATTTAGCTAATTTTTTATTTCCACCTAATGCTATGAATTTCTTGAGAGCTTCCTTCAAATCTTCAGAAGATTTCAGTCGCAAACAGTCTTTAGTTGTATCGAGAAATTCAATTTCAATAGCTATTTCTTCATCCTCGTCACAGTTGTCACATACTGAATCTGTATGAGAAACTCTCATGTCGGTTAATGTGATGAAACAGTAAGGACAAGGATACATAGCTGAAGCTATTTGTTGACCGTTGATGATCAAGAAAACTTTAAAGTCGCAAACTAATTTAAAAGAAATATTATTAACGTTCGTCAAGTTGAATAGCATCTGCATATTCTCGTAAGTTTCCTTGGTAGAGGGTACCACACATAATAGTATCAATTTTTTCACACTATTAAGTGTAGGTTCTTTACTGCAGGAGCCACCTTCGGAATAGAGATTTCTCTTTTTTATTATTTCTGAATCTACTTCAGGATCATCTAGTCTGTTAGAATGATTTTCAGGAAGCACCATCATGCTCATTATTCTACGGCGTCAGCCCATACAGTAGGTCTTTTCCCCTTAATTTTTTTCTCAGTATCAAAATCGTAGACAGCATTTTCGTAGATATTTTCCAAGACTTGATTGCTTAGAAACGTGGACGCGATAAAAGGCTGGAACGGACTTTTTGCCAACACTTAATCTTAAGAAATTACTACATTTCTTCATGACGTTTCCTGATGCTCCTGTTTTTGATCTAAAATTATCTCAAGTTTCAGTATTGAAAAAAATCTCTTTTTTTCCCCGGATTAACAGTTATTCGTACTTTTTGATCTGTTATACTTAGTACAAGTAGTACATTCTCGTGACCGAAAGAACCGCTACAAGACAAGTTACTGCTTGAGTAAAGTTTCCTTTTTAATAATGACGAAGCAATTCGTTTTTGTTGTTTTTGGAAGTTTTTCAACTACCTTCATAACATTGTCGCGAGCTTTTATTGCATTATTGCAAGGGTGTCATATACCTCTACCCACTGCTTGAAAAAATTTTCCACAAACTATAAGCGATCAATAACTATCAATATTTTTTTAAACCTTCTCTGGTATAATATGTATAGAAGTAATAATACAAAACCTCAACACATCGGTGGTATACTGCGAGTCGAGAGGATGAGCAGTGAGCGCACTTTGTTGTTGCAATAAATCATCACTGTTCTGTTGAATGGCTGGACTATGCAGATGTAGCGCATTTTTTAAAAATACTGGACAAACGCCTTCAAGATGAGGGCACGCTGCCCAGAACCAAGGAGGCATCCTACCAGTTGGTGCTGTAGATACTAAGTACCCAAGGGCCAAAGGCTGCTGAAGAAGTGTACCTACTTCTTCTGTTTGTTCTGACACTGTTATCTGAAAAATCAATATTCTTACAGTAATAGTACGCATCATTTGTTACTAAAACAAGATTTTAAGGGTTTCGTCTTACTCTTGGAGTATTGCACTGAAATGGACTACCAGGTCCATCATGATTTCCTAGCCCAGAGCCACCTCCATCACCACCGAGTGGAGATTCTTCTGGGCGATGTGGACTACCACTAGGACTTTGACCTCCGCCAGCACCAGCTTCCGGCCAAACATTAAATATATCGTTGAAGTCTCCCATTCCTTCCATTCCTTCTGGCATATCGTCGTTTAACGCCGAAAAAAGTTCTTCGTCTCCAAGTTCAGGCCCATTAATGTGTTGTTCTTGAAACGCTGTTTGAGATGACTAAAACCATACGCAGACATGTTTAAATGTACTTTCTTTATAGTTCATTTGAGATAACGCAAAAATTGGGTTTGAGAGTTTATTCGCACCCATTTTTTTAAATCACATGGCTCAATTATTTCCAACGAGGTATGGAGTTGTAGCATAATCATTAAAAAAATTTGGAATCACGTTCTGTTAATTTAAATATAAGTTAAAGTTATTAAGTAAAGTTCTTCAGCTTATATCTTGGAGAAGGCACGCGTAAAAAGGGCGATTTTCGTTAAATAAGTTTCTTGGTTTCTCCGGTCATTGCATTTGAATTTGACAGTATTTTTTTATTTAAAATAGTAGTTACAACAATACAGCGGATAAACTTTTTATAAATTGGTGCCATGACCCTAAAACAGATTTAACAGGCGGATAATTTATAGTAGACTAAATTTGATCCTGAACTTCAAAATGTATCTATTGTAATTTTATAGTGATTTTTTTTATAAACAAGTTTACGTACTTGTGTAGTGGCTGAAGTTGGAAATACTAATATGTGGGTACACGTGACGTCCTGCGGTGTGGATAATTGGCAGTTGACAGAAGCCTGACTAAATCGTTCGTCAGGGGTAAATTGATCAGCCATTAGGCGAAGAGTGGAGTCCGGTTCGAGTGATACTAAGCAAGCACTAAGAACACATGGAGCGGCAGTAGGATATAGCAGACTGCATTGGCCACAGATTTCTTTCAGATGTTTTGAAGCTTTCAGAAGAGCCTTTCGTGAAAGCAGCCAACTCCAGCCTTTTAATTCGCCATGACCTATACGCCCAATTCTACCCACAACCAGTCTCCATGGTTGAACCTATAAATTAAAGTGATTAATTTGCAATCAACTAGCATATAAATCGAGTAAAATTTTAAAATGCAATATAATAGTATTTAATTTTAGTATTTGCTTTAAGAAAGTCCCTACTGTACTTAAATTAAATGTTGACCACTTTACAAAAGTGGGAAGAATTCAGCGAAAAAGGAAATTTTATTCTGCACATACAATCTATTCAATGACAGTCACTAAAAACATTATGTCGAAATATGTGAAGCGTTAATGTTTACTATTTTTTTAAAGAGAAAGACATTATTTATTACCAATACCTATTGTGATGTTGATTCTTTTCGGATGAATTTAAATTATCACATTTGGGTAGTTAGCCGAAAGTTACTGATTTTATCTCCATGAGTCTTTTATTTTTATTAGCAATGTTAATGAATATTTAGTGGTCTCGCGTACCGCTGGGAGTATCCGGCGAGCATAATTAATGAGAATTAGTATGAGTTTATAGGCGGGGGAAAAGGGCAAGGATTGCTACCATTGTACAGTTCGCGCGCTGTGTAATTAAAGCGTTATTTGTTTAACACTTTGTTGAGTTCGATCTAAGGTGGTTCGCAATGACAGGTAGAAATTACAATTTTGATTTGCACTCCCTCACAAGGTCCACCGTAACAGAATCTGAGTTCAATTTTCTCCAACAATAACGCGAACAACAGACATGAATGCATTGTTTAGAAATGCTAAACCGAACGTTTATAATTTGGTGCAAGCTTTGCTAGAAGTCCAAAGGAGAGCCTATATAAAAATGAAAAGCATTGGAAAAAGAAGATAGATTATAGAAAAATGACAATCTCTTATTAATGAAATGCTAATGTTAGATGTCGGTTTTGTAAATAGACTAGAGTTCCTTCGTACAGTTTCGCGCAAGTTTTTACCAGTATAGATTAGAGTTATTCCACACAGGTAACGCCAGACAATACGACAATACAAAAAAAAATAAAACTATGTATCAAATTTTTTGATTTGACGACGATTTGAAGTATTTATTAAGATTGTAGTTATATGAAATGAAAGTAAATAAATATTACAATCCTAAGCCAGGGAAAAGTGTGAAGGGGCAATTTTGGGAAAAGAAGGTGATCAAGGGAATGAGCAAAGCGTTAAGTTAAGGTTGATTTTGATCATAGACTGCAACTCGAGTGCACCGAACTAAACTAGCTAAACTGAGACACCAGTATCATTAGGGTGGTTCAAATTTTTTTTATTTATTTTTTGAAGTCTTACCCTCTTATTTTGTGTTATTTTGTGGACAAAAATTTTCTAAATTTCCTTTCGACCCTAGTACTACACGCCTAGCTTGAAATAACTTTTAATAAAAAGAGAGCTTACAGATCCCGGCTCCTTTCTGCTTGTGTTTCACCCGAGAAAGTATAAAGAAAAGAAAAACAAAACAATGTAATAATCATAACGTGACTAAAACAAGCAAGAGGCGCGAATATTAAAATGTCTTCCTCATATAAATGTAATGTTCAATATTTAGGCCCCAAGCTTTTATTTTTAGTCACATAAAAAGAAAACCTCAGAATTAACTTCTCAAGGCGATCACTCAAAAATAGAATTTTGTACTGTCATTGGAAATACGTACGTATGCAAACATTAAAGTCGACGGGATATAGGGAAGTGTATGTCAAAATTGGAATGCAAGATTTGACCCTACATACACACAAACACACATACCCACAGAGCAAGTACAGTAAAAGCTTGTCCCAGGCTCAAGTGTTCGGACTTATATAGCTGTATAAAAATTATAAAAATATATCTAAAATTCCTTTCCCAAAAATCAATTGAAGATTTAGTTTTTGAGTTATTAAATATTTAAGCTGGACTAATCAGGAGCGCGGTGTAAACAGTCGTGCGTATGTGACTGGGAGGCCAACGTAGTGTAGTGACTGCTAATTTTTCGTCGGCGCTCGCTTCAATAACAATGCGCTGGACTCCTGCTCGCGTACGCAAAAATGTTTATTATATCGCGCTCCTGATTGGTCCAGCTTAAATATTTAATAACTCAGAAACTAAAACTTCAACTGATTTTTGGGAAAGGAATTTTCGATTTACTTTATTATTATACAGCTATATAAGTCCGGACAATTGATCCTGGGACACTCTACACACACTCACACACACACACACAAACACAGAGTAAAGTCTCCATTATTTCAAGACCCCCAAATTTCAAGCCCCCCGTATACGGTTATTTTAAATTGCGCAGTTCCGTCAACTCCCACCACGGTCCCTGTACACTCTCCTTCGCGTCAGTGGCAGACCAATCAACAAAAATAAGCCAGAAGAGCGTCCTCGTTGGTTTAGATTGATTATTTTAGGATGACGTCATGGGAATGCAGACTTTTCGAGAAAATATTCTAAACGTAAAAGTCATAAATGTACAAAGAGTATTATTTCTGAAGTGTAGAATGTATTTTCTCTGTCACGTTCCATTCCTTTCTCGATTGACGATCTTTCAGTTTCACTAAATTAAATAAAATATCCTAAATTTCAGGTTAGTGGCATCTCAAATTAGTAACCTCAAATTTCGTAAAGTTGCTTGTATTTCGTGACACTGAAAGGTCGCCACTCGAGAAAAGAATGGGACATGACTGAGAAAAACGATTTTACACTTGAGAAATATTACTATTCAGACCTTTATCACTTACCTTTACCGAAAACTCCAAACCTTCTCCAAAAACTCGTGTGCAGTTGCAGTCCTATAATATGCTAACCTTGCTGACGGCTGACATTTCCACTATAGCGTAGCATTGCCGGGAAATATTTGAGTTGCTTTTTGATTCTATTATATTGATTTTTAGTTGGAAACTTGTACTATTTGCAGGACATTCGACATTTTTCACGTCATTCGTCAGCAAAAACACTGGCCGACGGACCGCGACATTTTCAACTGCGCAAACCGGGCCGTCTGAAACGTTTCCAATTGGAATACATAATATCGCGCAATCTCCGCATGTGAGTAACTGTGTCTTTGTTCCTACGCTGCTGGTGTTTTTCATGCAAGAGTTGCAACCGTCTCTCGCCCCTTGAGCTGAGAAACTGCGTGGAGAAACAGCAGTTCTAGGAACTCGGGTGTTTTTATCTGTATATTATTATTGATAGTATTTATTGATTTAAAATCGACCGCCAATGAACGTCGCTTGATGAAAAGAACATGCCCACTCGTGGTATAGGTGGGGGCCCCTCCAGCCTTGAAACTAACGAATCCCTACGTTTCAAGAACGAGAAAATGTGGGAGACTTTACCGCGGTGAATCACACTTATAGCCACGTCTCACGACCGTGAGATGGGTGACATAATGAAATTACGACGACAGGCCGGCGAAACCCTCGTGTGTCTTGAGAACACGAAGCGACTCAAGGATGACAGCTTTTTGCATCCATCTCGCAAAGGCCTTGGCATATTTTTGGCACGCGGGAATGGTTTTAAGGTTACGAACCAGCGATAGTTGATATATTAATCCTTTAGATTAATAGATTCTTCGTAATTGGTGTTGTGATCAGCTTTAGGATCCAGAAATAAGAAATGTTTTATTTTTTTACAAGTTAAACAGACATTTCGATCCAGGTGGGGGTCCTTATCAGTGTTATATTCTTGTAAAAGATGGCAAGTTACATTGAATTCAATTTTGTCTCTTCTTCACTATCACTCACATGGTTGCTCATTTGTGGAAACTCCATTCGAAACTGGAATACAATACTATTCCAGTCTCGAATAGAATTTCCACAAATGAACAACTTTGTGAGTGATATTGACGAAGAGACAAAACTGAATAAAATGTAACTTGCCATCTTTTACAAGAATAAAACACTGATGAGGACCCCCACCTGGGTCGAAACGTCTGTTTAACTTGTAAAAAAATCTAGCATTTCTTATTTCTGCACATCATCGTATGTCTTAGAAAAATTCTCCCAAATACTCGAAAAATGCCTTTTTAATGTGTCTCCACGTACGCGACGCCAAGTTTACAGAAGTGTATTTAATACATAGTAATTTAATTTAGAACTTATAATTGATAGTTTGAAAGTTTGACTCAAAAACTATGAAATCCCTAAAAAATATTCAAATTTATCTGATATATTAGTAGAGAAAATCTAATTATACACGTGTCTCCCTAAATGTTCTCGATGGTTACGGTAAAAGAATCTCCCATAACTTTCATCAATTTTTGATAATTTTTTAGGTCTTATCTTCTCACAAGATCTAGAACAAAAGCCACACTACTGATTTGTCAAAACTTCATGGCAAAAAATTAAGAACTTTCTTTGCAAAGTGCAAAAATATAACCGAAAATGTGGCGTATTTTTATTAGTATCGGATACCGTGCCTGATAAAAACTTTCATATTTCATAATAAAAATCAATGAAAAGATGGCAATTCCGTGTAGCGCATAATAAAGGACTTTTTGTCAGAAGGATTTATTGATTACTTTTGTTTTCAAAGTGTAAAAAGTAATTTTGTATGTTTTTCGGATACCGTAACATCGGATACCAATGGTATCCGATGTTACGGTTTCCGAAAAACATACTTTTCTAAATAATTTTATTAAAAATTCACGTAAATCGAGAATTAAAATTTTTATACCTACAAGTACTGCACACGAAAAATAAAGCGTTTAGAGGGTTAATAATTATAAGAGAAATAAACATTTTATAATTAATAATTTTGTTCGCTTCACGGCCCTGACTTTCTTCAGAGATTATGTTTACACTGGCTTTCGGGCAACTTGCTGTCAAACGTAGTTTCGTATTCGTGTTGTTTGTATAATTTATTGTTGCATTGATGGATTTTATATCTCAGTATCAAGAATACGTTTCATAATTAAACCTGAAGCCTGAAATAAACCCGAAATTAATCAGAATGGCACGCTATAAAAGTAAATCATCTGACTCTCAGAATGTTAATGAAAAATAAAAATAGTTAAAAGCAAGAAGAGCTGAGCAAGCTAAAATTCTTTCTTGTAACGTATTATACTTTTACAATTATTAGAATTATAATTCAGAATAATAAGCGTAAAACTAAAAAAAAAATTTAAATTTGAAAAAAAGATTAAATTTTGGAAAAAATTTGCATTTTTTAAATAACTGTTCTTTGACATGTTACGTTTAATGTGTTCATATTTTACAGTAATGTTTTACTTTACATGCAGTCAGAGGAAATAACCCGGAAAATCAAAAGTTGGAAAAGTTTTTATGTGCTACGGGTCCTTCAAGTGAGAATTAAGCGTGAATATTTATAGGGCTTCTTTCTATAACTCCAATGAACCTAAGTATTATAAAGATAACATGTTTTAAAACATTTTTCCAAAAAAAGTTGCCCTTGCCAAAAGTTCCCTGTATGCGGAGAATAACCCATATGTAATTAAAACAATAAGGTTAAACAACCACCGCAGGGTCTCACTGGGAGCCACTGCCATCTAAAAAAAAATGGCAGTGGCTCCCAGCAGGACCGCGGTAAATTCCATTCATGGCCACGTCTCACAACCGTGAGATGAGTGGTCACAGGACACGATGAAATCACAACGACAGGCCGGCGAAACCCTCATGTGTTTTGAGCACACGAAGCGACCCAAGGATGACAGCTTTCTGCATCCATTTCGCAAGTGCCTTGGCATATTTTTGGCACGCGGGAATGGCTTTAAGGTTACGAACCAGTGATAGTTTCGCACCTCCGAGAGCACCTATCACAAGGACAATTACTTG
>CAKNWT010151602.1:0-13445 GCA_932066315.1 Andricus coriarius
ATCAACTGCTAAAGAATGTTTATGGAAAAAGCACAAGGATCCTGTTTTAGAGCAGTTCCAAGCTCAGCCTACCAAAACTTTTTGCTGCATAAAACAAAACAGATTGCCTGATCTCTCTGTTGAAGAGCAAGAAAATATACGAAATCGTCTTATTGAGTGTCATGGAAATACAGCGCTTGCTAAACATCGGTATCATATATGTTTATAATGAGTAGATAAAAATATATTTTTGAAGTATTCAAAAGTTAAAATCAACTTATCCTATTTACAGAAATCGCAATGTTACTACAGCTTCAGTATTTAGCACTCCGGCAAACCGTATAAAAGATAGTAGCAGCATTAAATGTATACGTGCCACAAGAAATCCTTTTCAGGAAATTCAGAACATAAACGTACAGCACACAAACACACCTATTACTATTCAGCCCACACTAGATTACACTCAATATATTCTCGACAATGCAATGCGCTCAGAAGAGCTCAACTTTTTAACATCTACCAGTTATAATTTGCTCGATTGCTGTAAGAACGTTTACAACTCGAGAATCCTCTGCAAAGATGTATTACAAACAGCTACATCAACTAGACATTGTAAAGTCAAATGGCAGAAAGAAAGAAAATTTAGAATCACAGGTAGCAGGTAAATAAAAATGAAAAGTATTAATTACAATGAATGTTATTGACGGCATACGTAAAATAAATTATTACTGTTTCTTTGTAGATGTTACAGTTTGTTTACATACTCTAAAGAGGATTGGCCAGAAAAAGCACGTAAATACTTTTGGGCAAAAGAACTTCGCAATAAGTATGTAAAACATGGCAACCAATATGAAGGTGCAGCAAGGACAAAATATGCTACTGAAAAAAAAGTATTTGTACAAGAATGTGGTCTGATTGTTGCAATGACTGAACCATGGTTGGCATATTCACCGGATGGTGTTGTGATTCAAAATAGTCAAGCATCTAGATTATTAGAAATAAAATGTCCATTTGAATTAGAAAATACATCAATGGCTGTACTGAAACAAAAGTGCAAATTCCTAAAAGTAGAAGGAAATCAAGTTACTTTAAGAAAAAAACATCAGTATTATGCACAAGTTCAATGTGGAATGGCACTTTTAAATTTGAAATCATGTGATTTTGTAATATACTCAAATGTTTGTAATTCTATAAAAATTATCAATATTAGTTATGACAAAGAGTACGTCGAAAAGCTTTTTAGTAAGTTGAAACAGAGATATTTTGAAAAAATGATTCATGAGATATGTAATAACTCCAGAGTATCTTAAGTTTTTGTTTTTCAAAAAGCTAATTATTTATGTGTATTTGTTGGGTGAGATAAACCAAAGATTAAAATTATTATTTATTAATGAAAGGTTATTCACCAAGTGAAAAACCTTATATGTACAATTATATTATGAGAATGTGCCAATAAAATATTACATGATAATATGACGATTTGTTTCATTGATTGATGTTACAAAAAACAAGAAATAATTAAACATTTTACAATTGTATTATCAGGGTATGATAATTACATATAATATATTGTCATGATTTGTTTTACAAGTGATGTAAAATACGTATACAATTACGTGTACATTGTTTCAATATGACAATCAAACATGCCGATAAAATCACGTAGAATTTGTTGTGTGCGGTAAAAATGTATCGTCTGCAAGAATAGGGGTATCCAAATTGGCAAAACCACAACAAATAATAAAGATGTCATCTACATAATTTATCATATGCCATGGAAAATTATGATTTAAAATTTGAAATAGTTTTATTCTCTGGTTCACTCATTCAATGTGAACTCTCGCACAAGCAATTTCTTTGTTATTGATAGCTTCTTGTTGTGTAAATTGTGGTCGGTTATTCTTGAATGGAGGTCTTATTAATTGGATTCTTTTCTGCATGCATTCATAATCAATCAAAAATCCTCGATCAACCATGATAGCATCTCTCGTACTTTCTATATGCTGTAGAATGTCACTGTGATTAAAAATAACTTGTCGGATGCTCGGCCACCAAAAGATTCACTAACATCGCTAATTAATCCTGCTGGGGTAACTTCTGTCATAAACTTGACTGTCAAATGGCTTTTATAATGCGAATAGAACTTGAGTTTACACTTTAAGCACTTAGGTGTTTGAACATGGATTTCAGTTCAAAACATGTAGGCATGTTACGCTTTATTTCATCTTTTGACGGTCTTGATATCACACACTTCATAATCGGTGCAAGTTTTCTCACTGTTTCATAAAATGTATTTCGAGTCGTAACAACACTAACTGCATTAAAAAAAACAGCCAATGCACTGAAACTGATGTCATGCTTCAACTTTGCCATGGTCAGAATAATGCTATCACGTGTGCTGATTGAGTGAATTTTTTTTCGAGGAAACGTTTCATCCATTATTTTTGTTATTTCACCTAAAATGCTAAAACTTTTGATGTTGCAAAGTGTATTCAAGTCACTTTCAGACTTGATAAAAGATGACAATGTTAAACCAAAATCTCCAGTATTTACTTGCACACCTTTGTTCTCGCAGTTGTCTGTAACAGTCTGTGTACCACTGTCAGTAGAATTATTCGTTTTATTTTGATCAGACGTAATATCAAAGACATATTGTGAAAATTCACAGCTTTCCTCATGATTAGCTGGTTCGGTCTCACATGGACCCTGCTTTGTATCATTGTTCTTGTGTGCATCATTCAATTCATCAACATTATTCGCTTCTATTATTTCGTCTTTGACATTAGTTTTATTATTGACTACATTTTTTATATTGTTTTTTTTCACCTGTCATAACAAAAAATAAATGAAATGTATTACTACAGCTATTATAACCTATAAATTAGTGATTTTTTCATTTCATATATATTCTCAACTCTCTGTACAGGTCATATCAACTGATATAATTGTAATTGTTTATGTACCCACCTGTGGTGCCTGCCTTTCTCTTTTTTTTATCGCCACAGCTTCTCTGTGATGCCTGCTTATTTTATCCAAAAGTGTTGGTATCGCATTCTTTCTTAGATGTCTACGTCTTGCGGTTACATCTGGAAATATTTTAATACAGATTTTCGGTCACTCTTACAGAAAGTGTTTATGAAAAAAATTTTTTATTGCACTGATAAACGCACCTGGTAAACAGTAATCATTTGATGTGAAATGCCTCGAACAAACAATCAAGTCTTGATTGAAATCTTTTATATTTAATTTCCTCAACCACTCAGCTCGTTTATCTACGTTTTCTGTGTTACCAAACAAATTCCTTCGTTCAATTGTAACTCCTGTTTTTGGAACTGAATGGAAACTCAAGTTTTTATTTTTTTTTCATTGTTGAACAACATCCTTTCACACAACACTTCTTTCTACACTCAGATTTTCGATATTCAGACGAAAATTCCATCTTCGTAAATATCACAACTTGTTCAGTGTTAAATTAAAAATGCCGAATGTACATTTGTTATAAGTAAAATGATTCAAACTAAGTTTAGTAACAAAAATAAACTCCAATTCCCATATAAACACACGAACGAATGTATAGTACGAGCGGCCATTGTTATTAGTTTGCGAAACCGCCGCCAGGTATCGCATTGCAAGTTTAAATCGCGAATAGCGTCGTCTCTTACAGCACACATTCTCGAAATACCCGTTTTAATAAAACATTTCATATTGAGACAAGCGAATAATTCTATTGAAAGTATCAAATTCCTTTTTTAAATCAAAATTAAAATTAACTTTAATCGAACAAAATCTGCAATTAATTTGATAGAAAAAAAATGTTTAACTTAAGCAAGAGGTTTCTTTCATTCAAACAAAATATATATTTAAATCAAAAATATATGGTCGACCAAAAAATTTGTTTCAATCAAACATATGTATGTTTGACTGCATAACAAAGAAAGAATATGTTTGATTCAAAGATAATATATTTGATTCAAATCGATATTTTTCTCAGTGGGAACAGTTATTGATAGGTTATAATTATGAGCTATAAATTCACAATTGTTACGGAAAAAAATTAATTCAAAAGTAACTGGACGTTACAGTAGGCCAAATAATATTAAAAAAATATATTTTAAGATTCTTTGTCACACTCGAAATATGAAATTACTCTTAACTCAACAATTTCAAAAAGTGGACTTGGTGTACTCTGACTTTCATGCGTCGAGTTGATTATGTTAAGGGGGGACCCTGCTTTAGAAGGCTCAAAAAATCGATTTTTTTTATTGCTTGAATCTATTCCTAATATATCTAAGAATATGTATCTAAAGTAATAGAGGCTGATTTGCATTATTTTCAAAGATACAGTACTAAATGCGGTGAGCGGGGTGTCGAGAAGGTATACGAGCGCTCGGGCAGATGGAGCGCGCGCTCCACACCTCGGTCTAATAACTCCGAACTGTGTACCTGATAATGTTCAACGGTCCTTCGAAACAATATTTTGAATTCGTAAAAGTGTATCAGGAATAGCTGATTAACTATTATTACTGTAAGTAATCGAAAATTAACCGTTTTTCTGACCGTAAACTTTAAAGCCTTTGAAGCGCGTTTTCTCGAGTTCAAAACGAACTAAGGCTTATTAGCTTCAGTTTTTTATTGTCTTCTATTTGAACTAAAAAGATTCATGAAAAAATTTCTAAACAACTTTTTTAGCAAGTTAAAATGATTTTTTTTATGTGGCAAACAGCACATTTTTTTTCAAACTTGAGAAAAAATGTTTATTTTCCAATTTTTTCGGGTTTTTCTTAGTTCACATAGAAGAAAAATATATGAAAATTAAATTTTTTGTTTGTTTTTTTATTTCCGACGAAAATTACGAGTTCCATCTTTCCCGCCGATTCCAGACCGCAATTGCAAGGTGCTGCACAAATGGGCATAAAAATCAGCTGCATTTGAATATTTTTCTGACAAATTTTTTTTTTACCATGTTCGAATATGCATTAAAATATTCCAAAAAGTTCGCTAGACTTGCTTATTTTTTCCGTCCTAAAAAAATCCCCACAAAAACGCTTTATTCAGGCCTCTTAAAGCAGGATTTCCCCTTAAAAGAACAAAGTCCAAATGTTGAAAAATAGAGTAAAAATACACTTTTGAATTAAGTTTCTTTAAACAACCATTATTTGTTATCGTCTGATAGCAAGAAATCATTGCTAAATAACTCTTTGTTAATTTATTGAATAACAGCTATTATCCCTCAAAAAAAGAGTTCGGGGACGTCCGTTATTCTATTTTATAGCATCTCCGAATTCAGTTTTTACCAATTTTAAGTTTTGTGGACAAAAACTCGGGGGAACTAGACCCGATTGAAGTATTACATGCCCTTAAGATAAGACAAGTTTATTATCAAATATTTTAATAAACATAAATATTGTTGATTGTCATCTCAATGTCCTTAAAAGTTAGAAAATAGTTATTTACATTTAATTACATAAAAAAAATTTCATTTTTATTTTATTAAATTTGTTTAAACAATTATCAATTGTTATTGGATGCCTGTAAATATAACAAGGTGACATTGCAGAGTAATTTGTTGTCAATTTAGTAGAAAAAACTTCAGGTATTCCATTATAAATAACTTATGTGGACACGCTTGCTTTTTTAATTTGTTTATAAAGTAACAGATTCTTTAATAACTTTCATTAATTCAATAGAAAAATTCTTTATGTCTATAAAATGTACAAATTTAGTGTGAAGAAATTACACAGTAAAAACTAAAGCTTCCTTTTTGTTACAGTTCTAATTTTATATAGGGAAATCACATAGAACGTGGCGCCATCTATGTGGGTTTCTTTTTGTTGCAGCTCCCTTAGAAGCAAAAATCGTTTCTAATAGAAACCCCAGTTCTTTCTGTGGCTTGACGAATCGTTACCAATTTCCACGAAATCATTTTATAACATATATTTGTTTATAACAAATGGAATAAATTTTTACACATCTGTGTTGCCACTGGAGAACTTCTTCGGATAGTGGCTTCACTTGCTCTGGGTATCCTGGAATAAAGCCAAGTATTTTACGAAAATGATACTCTTAAAAAGTAAAACAAAACTTTTTTACATATCTGTTATTAAATAAAAAAAATATAGAAAACTTTTTTAAAAATCAGCCTGGAAAGATTTTTTCGGACTTTTATTGGCTTTCACTTGAAAAAATAGTTTTTAAATTAGATGAGATTTGTCTTCGAAATACACATTTTTCCATAGACTTTTTCTTGCCCCACTTTAGTATGCGTCCTGTGGCCGTTCTCGGATATACAGCCTGATAAGTATGTATGTAGAATATTTCCTTAATGAAGAAGTTGAGACGATTATCCCTCATGCATGACAGACAGGAGACAATGTCACGAGGAACACTAGAAACGGGATGTAGTTGTTCATCAGTTGCCGCTGAGACAAGAGTATATACAGTTCTCTTTTATTATCCTGTTATATTTTTATTTCATTTTGTATCGCTCTCATCGCTGGATAAGTTCGAGGAGCTTGATTAATAAGGTTTATACAATAAATAGTATACAATACATTAGCTTTAGTCAAAAAAGTTCTATATCTTAGAAAAAATAGAGACAAAATTTATTTCATTCTTTTTCAAGGTAATTTAAGCAGCCAACGTTGAAGCTTATTCTTAAAAAGTTGAAGAATTCCACGCTGTAGTAGAAATAAGTCTTATATTTTGATTTTTAATTAAATAATTCCCAGTCAGTAATCAAAATCTGTGCTTATTTTATTTGTTAAATTTGTTTATTTTTACTTGCCTTTCTATATCCTCTTCATGATTTTCTTAATTATATTTATTTTATTTTTATTTCAGCTCTTTGTATTTAATACTTTTCATTTATCATTGTCCCTTTAGAACCAGCTCTGTATAAATTTCAATGGCATTATTGGTCTATATACAAACAGTGCTGCAAACAATTTTTCTGGTAATAAAAAGTTGCATTCAACTAATAAGAAATTTGTCATTTTTTTAACTTTTGGTTTGGGCCTTTTATGAGACATAATTTAAATCTTAGTATCTCATTCTATATTCGCTTCGCTTAACTTACAATTATAATTTTTTGAAGAATATATGGTTACACATGTAAGTTGTAAATTATGTAGTTGGTACACAATACTTTTCGATTTCTTCGCGGTATCAAAAACTATTGTAATATATTATTCTAGTCTTGTTTCGAATCGCTTAATATCTATCAATTTCGTAAATTATCTGTAGTTATACATGTAAGTTGTAAATTATGTAGTTGGTAGAAAATACTTTTCGATGCCCCTCGGTTGTTTTAAGCTAAGGAAAAAAATCACATAACACGTTTTTAAGAAAAACGATTTTTTTATTTCTAATTATAAAAATCTCATAAAAATTCAAATTTTGATCAGAAAAAAAGATCACTCTCCTCTCACTCTACTAGGATTCGAACAACAGATCAACTGATTTCCGGTCAGGTGCTCTAACAAATTGAGCTACAGAGGGATCAGAGATAGATTCTAATTTTCTGACATACGCTAACTTAGCAAGGTGTTACACAATATTCAAGTAGGAATCTGTATTATCATCAGAGATAGTAATTTTTCAATCAGTTGAGAAGACTGACCACACATACTGCGGGCAACAGAAATCTACAATATCGATCAAAGTTAACTTCTCTTAATACAGACAAATTATTTCGTCTTTTTCAGACTAGATGGAGAGTCTGAAAAAGACGAAATAATTTGTCTGTATTAAGGGCATGTGATACATAAACAATGATCGATTTTAGCAGTGTTAGGTTCCCCCGGCTTTTTTCCTACAATAATAAAGATTTTGCCTTAAAAATTTGGGGAATGATAGCGAACATGCTAACGGACGTCCCCGAACACTTCTGTTGTGGAATAATTAGAAAAAATTCATTTTGCTAAATTTGATTAATATGTGTGTATTTTGAGGTTATGTGTGTTACAATTCTCCCTGCAGCTTTACTTCAAAACTACACAATATTTTTGGTCGAAAACTTAGGACAAGTAATAAAGCATAGTAGCTAATGTCCCGGAACTAAGCTTGTTTGTAAGCAATCCAAAAAATATATTTCATAAATAATTTAATTTATGCTCATTGGGACGCCCTCTATGCCACTCGGTACAACAGATACCAACATTATCGGAATGACAGAGACTTGACAACCGATTCTGACCCCCAAATACTGCATATACAGAAAAATTTTATTTAGCAGAATATATTTTTTTTGCTATTGTCCCTTAAAAAAAGAGTTCGGGGACGTCCGTTATTCTATTTTATAGAATCTCCGAATTCAGTTTTTACAAATTTTAAGTTTTGTGGACAAAAACCCGGGGGAACTGAAGCCGATTGAAGTATCACATGCCCTTAAGAGAAGTTAACTTTGATCGATATTGTAGATTTCTGTTGTGCGCAGTATGTGTGGTCAGTTTCCTCAACTGATTGAAGAATTACTATCTCTGATGATAATACAGATTCCTACTTAAAAATCTCTTATTTCACGAAAACGATACAAAATATGAATAGCAGCTAATAGTTCAAAATTGTTCCTCTTTCTAAATTCTGTTAAAATATACTCAAACTAGATTTGTATTTTTTGCGTTTTGACCAATTTTCCCAAAAAAATAGAAAAAATCTATAAGAATGGGCTAAAATAGCATGTACATATTTTAACGAACTTCAACATTTAACTTTTTTAAATGTTTGTCTCTAGTACAATAAAAATGTCAAGAATATGTTTCATGAGAATTTAAAGGTTCCTGAGCTTCAAGGCAAAGAAAAATTAGTTTTTATTTCTAAAATTAAATAAACATAATTTTTATCGATTAAAAATCTCATTTTTATCGAAAATGACGCAAAATATGAATAGTAATTTATAATTACAAATTGTTCTACTTCCTGAAATCTATAAAAGTATACTCCTACCAGATGTTTTTCTAGTGTTTTAAACAATTTTTCCAAAAAATAGGAAAACATCGATTAAAATAGACTAAAATAGCGTTTTATTTAACATTGTTACTGAACTAGCAACAAACTTGAAAAAAATAATATGTTGAAGTTTGTTAAACTAAATGCTCTTTTAGTCGATTTTTATAGACTTTATCTGTTTTTTTTTAATGTGTTAAAATTCAAAAGATATACATTGGGTAAGGGTATATTTTTATAAATTTCAAGAAGAGCAACCATTTTTGTACTATAAATTTTTTTCCATTCTTCGCTTTGTCTTCGACAAAAATGAGATTTTTAATCGTTATCTCTACCTTGAAGATCAGGAATCTTAATAATCTAATGTAATACACGGAAAAAATTTATCCGTAAAAAAGTCACGAACTCGTAGCTAGGTCTCGGATATGAGACAAATTTATCGGATATTGATGTATTTTCGTAAATAAGCTGCGAACTTTGAGAAAGAATTGACGAACTCGATTTGAAAATTTTAAAACGCTCATCACTTTTTTTACGTGAGTAATTACAAAAATATTACGAGTGATTGGGAAAAGATTCTCAGAGCACTCACGAGCTTGCCCGACAAATCTGGGAACTAGAACGTAGGTTCGCCTGTACGTGGCCCGCCAGGCGCTTGCGGTGCGTGTGTGCTCTCGTGTGTGTGCTTCGACATCGTCGGATCAGTGGCTAGAAGTTTTATAATACATAATTTGTTGGGCCTCGATGGCTGCACGTGTTTAAGCACTCCTGGTTTATGTTTACAAACTGGTGAGTGAGCAGTCTCTGAGCCTTCGAATCTTCTGAGTTGCGGATTTATAAAATAATATAAATTAAATGGCACAAATAAAATTTTTCCTTTTTATATTTCAGTCTGAAATTTTCGGGGACCGTTCGTAGGAAATTCGAACTGTTCGTAAAACACTTCGAAATTTATCCATACATTTTTCATAGAAATGAGAATGTAATGTTTCATTTTTTTATCTCGTATCCGAGACCTAGCTACAAGTTCCTGACTTTTTCACGGATAAATTTTTTCAGTGTATGCTCTTCACGTTGTTACTGAACTAAATGCTATTTTAGTCGATTTCTTCTTTTGGAAAATTAGTTGAAATACACAAAATACAAATTTATTAAGAGTATATTTTTATAGATTTCAGGAAGGGGAACAATTTTAAACTAAGAGCTGATATACATATTTTGCATCGTTTTTGAGAAAAATGAGATTTTTAATCATTAAAAATGAAAGAATCGTTCTTAAAAACGTGTAATACAATTTCCTTCATACTTGGCTTAAAATAACATAGGAGCATCTCCGAAACACATGAAAAAGAGCAACTGTAAGTGCAAGCACTTGTCGTGACCCATTTACTGACCGGTGAAAGAAGTCTGTGGTGGGGGTACACTTCATTTCCCTTGAAAAATAAAGTAACATTATTTTCCTGAAAACCGGGTTATAAAGCATAAATTTCTAAAGAAAATATTCTGTAAAATCTGTAATGGCTGCCTGCGGACTGCTTTGTTCCAGAAATCCATATTGAGTTTCACTTATAAATTTATTTCCTTTGACGTAGCTAAGAAGCCTTATTTTCATTGCTTTTTCTTAAACTTTTGAGAAAACACTTATCAGTGAGATAGGTCTCTATTATTGTTTGTTTCATTTTCAGAAACGGTTTTGTGTATAGAAAATATTTTGCTGATCTTCAGTATACCAAGAAATTAGCCTAATTCAAAATCTCTCTTCATCATTTTAAACAGCATACTTTTCAATACAGGATAAAAAATATAAAATCATTTGTAGTTATGTTATCATCTGCGGCCACAGTATTATTTTTTAAATTACTAACAATTTTAATTAGCTGTACGCTACTTATAGACGTAAGATCTGTAATTTTTGTTTCACATTCAAGTTCTGGCAATCTTATATTACTCTTTCCTTTTTCTTCTGGTAAATTTACCGCTACATGTTGGAAATATTTGTTTATTTTATTTGATTTTTCAGTTGGTTAACTTATCTCTGTCTCTAAAACCTCACGTCTGTTTTCGTGGTTAATATTTCTTGCGTTTTTATCAGAGCTAAGGATGGTATTTAGTGTTAAACAAGTTTTTCGTGGATTATTCTGTGCTTTCTTAATAGAGTCATGTGCTTCATCTTTGGTTAATTATTTTACTTCTTCATTTACTTTATTCTTTAATTTTTGAAGAAGGTTTATGAGCATCTCATTTCCTGGATTTATTTTCTGTATCACGTATAGCTGATTTCTCTCTTTCATAATTTTTATTGACTCCTCAGGAAATGTAACATTATTAATAATGATTTTTTTCTTTATTTTAGTTTCTTCCTGTTTTAAGTTTTGAATTAAGTTAATAAGTTTCTTCATATTATCTACTTATTTACTTTCATATTCTATTTACAATTTATTTGTGACATTTTTAATATCAGTTTTTTTAATGTAAAATACTTCTCTCTTTTGATTTTGATTTCTTATAGAAACGAGACCGATCGCGCGCTTGAGCGCGCGTATTTCGTATTTGAAAATTTATTTTGCTGCAAAGAATTCGAGGGCATGTGAAACTTTACCGTAAGAGCAAATTACTTTACGCAGGTTTTTGTGAATAATTTTTCAAAAAAATAATGGTTGTCAGACGTCCGTGTTCATGTTCTTTACATCTGGGCAATAATATTTTTGTTTGAAATTGTAGATTGTAAATAAAAACCCACGTAATCTAAATTGTTGTATGGTACAGTATCCTGTGACCTTAAGATGTTTTGAAAACATTTTTAATCGATTGTTTCAAAAGTAAACTCATTATTTCAGTCAAATAATTCTCTGTATACAGAATTTTTAATCATTTCATTCGGGCGTTGTTCTCCCAAGAAAATACGTAAAGACTTCCAAGATCTAACTTGCGAAAATGGCACGTACAATTGTCTATGAATGAATACATCTTTACGAAGATCTACTCCAATTTTTTCGAAAGTTTGTGCTTGGCTTCTATTAATTGTCATCGCAAATGCTAATTTGATTGGAAATTGCCGTCGCCTAAAAGCGAAAGGGTAAACGTCGTCACAATATAATGAAACGCGATGCATGAACACAATATTTATTGCTTTATCCCCTGTTAAGATACAACATCTTCTAAGATTATTAGCAAGTTCAAGTATTTGTAATTGCGTTCCGTGGCATAAAGCTTCATTGATACTTAAGTTTGGTATGAGCATTACAATCGAATTATTTCTTAACCTTAATCCATACGGTAAAAAATTACGAGGGTTCAAAGTATTCAGAAACTCCGGCAGTATCACATTATTAATATCTCCATTATCGCAATTTTCCGTACGATCTATACTTCTGTAAATACGTTCCGTTTTGTCGACTGTTTTGTCAACTCTGCAATTGATTTTTTCAACATCGACATTACGTGCAGACAATACGGTCATCTTAGCTAGATCTTCATATCTACGATTAATAATTGTTTCTTTAAACATGATTTCTACTATATCGTCAGTTCTAGGAGCTACACATTGTTCTGGTGCTAAAAGATTATTATCATTGTCATTGAAACTACCATTGCCAACAGACAACAGATACTTAGCAAATTCTGCTTCCCCTGGTAAAGTTCGCATATTGTCAGTTAATGAAAACACGGGAAAATGTTTCCATAATGCACTGAACTTGATAGATGAATTTACCAATTCACTTCGTGTAGCACCGAATTTCACAGGTAATAATTGCCTAAAATCTCCTCCTAACAGCACTTTTTCCCGCTAAATGGCAAGCCGTTACTCATGAAATCTCGTAGAGTTCTGTCAATCAATTCCAATGCATATCTTGGTGCCATTGGAGCCTCATCCCAAATGAAAATATCGACGTTCCTCAAATATCATGCATCTTTTGATTGATTTTGGATATTTGATAGGGAATCAGAAAATAGAGGAACAGGCATACCGAAAGTTTTGTGCACAGTTTTCCCATGGGGAAGTAATACTGCAGAAATTCCTGTAATTGTACAAATAGTTATCTAGTTTATTCGTAAAAAATTATACAATGTAGTGTAAATGAATGTTTTGCCTGATCCACCTGGCCCATCAATGTAGAAACATGGAGTACTTGTTTCATTTGTAATGAAAACATTCAATACTTTATCGATAATATCCTTCTGTTTTGGGTTAAGTTTTTCATATTGTCTTTTTCCAATTTCTTCATGTTGGTGAGCTGAAATTTCATCATCATTAGCTTGTTCATCGATAATTATATCGATTTCATTTAATTGCGGCATCGTTGGAAAATAACTAACATCAGATCTGTCACGTAAGAGATAGGTATTAATTTCAATATATGCTCTTCGATGTGCTTCCTCTAAAGTGCAATTTCGTAGAAAGTTTTGGGACATAGAATATTTAAATTTTTCCCAGAGTTCTTCTGGATTGTTTGGATGGCAGTATATCAAATACGCACAAACAAATGCCTTAATTGATAAGGCATCATCTATATTTCTCCTTC
>CAKNWT010151614.1:0-12635 GCA_932066315.1 Andricus coriarius
TCCAAATCAGAATTTATTTACATCAACTCCGTATTCCAAGTCAGAATGATTATTATTTTTGAGAATTCCCGGTTTTAACTCAGAATTAGAATTTTTTGTAAAAAAAGATTTTTCGAACCAAAAAACTTTTTTCTTCGATATGCATTTAAATTTGGTAGAGTCAAACAGATTTTGGTTGATTTTAAGAGCATAGTTAATTGATTTAAACCAAGTTTTTGGTCGAATCTACCAAATATTCCATCTACCAAAAGATTTGGTTAATAAAAAATAAACATTTGGAACAGAAATTTTGTTTTATCAACCAAAGCTTTGGTTGACCATATGGCAATGCCATTTGGCTGAATATTTTAAAATATAATCGTATTATTACAGTCGAATATTTAAATAAATTAATAACACTAAAACCGTATTAAGTAACCAATGATCAATTTTTTTCGTAAGTCCATGATTTTGATTAGTAATTAAAACCAATTTTTACATTATTTTCGTATATGAATTTTAACTACTGAAAATTCAGTGAACACTTAACACATTCACATTTGCAATAAAGTATATTTTCCTGAGATTAGTGAAAATTACAAAAAGAAGTTTGATTTAAATAAGTATAAACCCAGTACTGTAAACTTACATTTACATTAAAAAAAGCATCTTTATTTAATTTCATATTACAATTATTAAAAGAAATTTATGCAAGATCGAAAAAATTCCCGGAGTTTTCCCAGACTTTCCATGACCAACAAAATTCCCTGGCATTTCCAAGTTTTCCAGACAAGTACACACTGAAATCTTTTAATAAAGATTGGCAAAACTTAATCAAGATGATTCTTTTAGATATCAGATAAATGGAGGTTGCAGTAATTAAGTGACTGATAAAGATCCCCCATTCATCTTATGTAACTTCGACCTGAGAAAGTTGGGGGCACCGACAGAGAGTGAATATATTTTTTTTCTGAAAGTACCAGAAATAGAATTGCTAACTGAATTGAACTCTGGGATTGACCTTTTTTAAGTAAAATAAATCGGGAGTTGTCGTTCCCTGTTAACCGACGTAAGTAATCCATTGGACCCGATCAAAAGGAGAGACTCTCTTTTTTAAAAGGAAGCCTCCAGACAAAATGATTCCCCACAAAGTATCGCTGATTCACCATCATTTGCTACTTTATTAATTTATCCTCGGGTGATAAAAAGGCAATGAAATGTGTCATCTTCAATAATTTAACTTAGGGTTTCTACAATGTTCTGACTTGAAAATTGCCTGTTTGAGGTTTCCAAACCAATTCATTTTGATTACGAGATGTATTTAATTTTTGCTACACTACTTATTAATTTACGCTACCAAACTACCTCAGTAGTAAAAATTGTTATTTTCGTGTTAGTTTTATCACATTATTAAATGTAATTATTAAGAAGTTCGATTTAAAACTTTTTTAAATCTTACAATAACGTTTGAAATATTGCAAAATTTTCAATTATTCAAAATTTCAGTTCGTCGATTTTGAAAACTTTCAGTTTGAAACATTCCATTGGGATAAATTACATTTATTTTATGAATCAAAAAATGTAATTAATAAAAAATTTGAATCTGAATGTTTCCAGATTTTATTTATGAAGCATCTTAATTTTTAATTATTCAACTAAACAGGTACAGTTTTTAATGCATATTTTAAGCCTGACAGTAAGTCACTTTTATAAAATATGGCCTATTTTGACACATTTTTCAAGTACAAATAATTTAAAATTTGTAGGGTCTAAATTTAAGGCATATAATTAATATTTGAAAATAAAGCGTTAAAAATTAGAATTAGAACCATCGATGTTGGACCAACCAACTTTTTCAACTTATGTAATATTCAGCATTGTTATTATGCTAAACCAGACTTAAAAATGTTTAATTAATTACAAATTGAAAGTCATAATGATTTATCAATTTTCAGTTTAACGCGTTCAAGATTGAATGATTTAAAATTTAGGATGTTAAAAATTGAATTATTTTCAATCATAATGTCGCAAAATGAAATAATTTTGAATTGAAGTAGTTGGAGTTAAACATTTGTAAATTGAAAACAGTCGAGATTAAACAATTGCAGATTATGCATATGAAAATAAACTAATTTAAAATTCCAGGATTTGGAATTTTGATTTCGATTTAATAATTTTACATTGAAATACATTAAAAATTCTTTTGCTTTAAATTTGAATCACTCAAAAATATAATTATTTCAAATCGAAAGCATCTGAAATTAGACTAATTTTAATTCAAAGCGTTACAAATGAAATGGGATGAAATTGAAAAAATCGAACAAAAAAGAAACGATTTTTAATTTTGAAAGCGTTCCAAATTGATGCTGTGAAATTCTGAGCATATGAAATTCAAAAGTATTTAATTTTGAAAGCTTAGATTTCGAAAGTGTGCAACTTGACATCAATTTAAAAAATGTTAATTTAGAATACCTAATACTGCCATTTTTTAAAGGTTTATGATCTGTAAACAAAAACTCTCTTTTTTAGGAAGCCTATTAAACAGTAGGATGGGTGGAAAATACAACATTTTTTAAAACCGAAAATGGCTAGTGCGATGAAACATTTTTTATTTTGAAAATTAAACAAAATTTCCATATGGGTACGAAAATTATAGGAATTTTGTTTATGTACAGTTTTTGGAATTTAATGTTAATAAAAAATTAAATTTTTTTAAAAATTAGCAAGAATGACATTTCTTTTTAATTTACCTAATTTTTCTCAAAACTAAAGAAAAGCTTTAGTACGACATGTATGACATGCCTTCAATCCACACTTGAGTAGAATGATATAATTTTCATAGAACTCAACATGATTTTCTCTTAAACGTTACAGCTGTTAAGAAGTCATAAACTAATAAATTCACACATTTTTAGCAAATGTAACGTCGAAGAAATTTTTTTTTTTTCGAGATCTATGGAAATTACTTGTCTAGTTAATTACTAGTCTAATTACTAGTCTAGTGCCAGAAAAGAAATTGCATACAACTAATAACAAATTTTGTTAATAAAAATTAGCTGAAACTTAAAAAATTTCATTTTTGCTAATTTTCAAAAAATTCTACCTTAAATAAAAGTTATATTTTTAAAATTTTAATTTCTCATTAGCATTTGATACTAAAAACTGTAGATTAAAAGGTTATCACAATTTTGGAACCCATAAGGAATTTTTTTTAAATACTCAAAAGAAGAAAATGTTTGACCTCATTGCGACACCGCACGCCTGCTCTGACCCAAGTTTCCCTTTTAAGAGCAGGTTAAAGTTTGTATCTTAGAAATTATGATTTGACGATGCCTCTTATGTATTTTGACCGAACACGAAAAATAAAAAATAAAAATAATTCAATATTGTCAATTTTTTGATCGGTTTATTTGATTTTTTCGAAAGGACTAAAAAAATAAATTTAAGTTTTCTCTGCTAAAGACCTTTAATTTTGCGTCGGAAAAAAGTTTCTATATGAATAATATTGATGGACTTTCCGCTGTACTTTAATAATATATGCTAAAGACATCAGCTTTTTTTTATTTTCACATTTCCGTTGCATTTTACGTAAAAGTTCTACAGAGAAAAAAGAAAGTTCACAAGCCCAGCAATTGGAAAAAAGAATGTCCTAGCGTAAATATTTCAGCAGTTATAACTTATTAAAATTATTTTTCAGTGAAAAAAAGTTAAATTTTTTTGTTTTCGCATAATATTTTGTCCACTACAAATCCTATATAATAATTGTATACAAACGAATGAAAGTAGATTAAATTATATTTAAAATAAAAAATAAAAAAATTAATTCGAGCTATCACAGAACAGAAGTGATAGCCTCCCATAGTAGGCTGTTTTTTATAGAATTCTTTTTGCAAATTGAATGATCGAATTATGGTAAGGGCTCTATTTTAATATTTATTTACCCATTGAATTTCTTATTCAACAATGTCATGCGAAAACTGATTTACTGTTTAAAATCCCGAGAGATTTTAGTAAATCACATGGAAAAAAGGTTTGCTTATTCTGTGTTGGTAAAACTAAGTGATGGTTTTAAACAGTGAAGTTTTAAAGATAATTTAACACTAGGGGTACCGGACTGGCCGGCCCCCCTCCGGGTACCATGAGCCGTCATAGTATATTTAAGTATATTTAAAGTCTTAAAACTGTCATGTTCACCACAACTGATGGTACACTGTAAAAAATAGTTAGGTCAAAACACTAAAAATAGTAAGTATAAAAGCCCACCGCTATTATTGGAATCTTTTCGGCGGATATATGATAAAAAATTATGAAAATAAATGCTACGCTGCAAAAAATGTTCAGAAGATATAGATAAAATTTGTTACCACAGGTAAGTCACTATTACTGATTTTGCTCACACCCTTGGCACACTTTACGGTTACTCACTCGTACGGTGCCGTTTTACATCAAAAAATGAAAATTGAAAACCGTCAAATGACGGCCCTCGGTACCCCTAGTGTTAATCTACTTTAATTCATCTGAATCCACATTTAATCTAAGACGTACAGTAGGGTATCCTAAAAAACTCAATGTTTTTTTAAGTTACGCACCCCCTAAACTTCTTTCTATTTGGTAAAAAAATAAACTTAAACTGTCCCAAAACGATTAAAGTGATAAACGTGTAAATGATAAATGATTAAAGTGAACCAAAAGCAGTTTCATTTTTAACCAACTTGTTGAATTTTCAAGCCATAAATACGAATCTTTTATAAAGCAGTTAAGTTTTCAGATCAAACGTACAAATGCTTAACAAAACAGTCAAATTTTCCACAAAATCGTGATAGCCTTTGTAGAGGTTTAAATATTATATTTAGTTTACTAATATAATTTTATTCATTTAAGTATTAACAAATCCAAAGAATGGCCTATAAAATCTTGAAATTTTTAAATATTTTAACACACATAAAGGATAGTTATTGAAGCCAAGGGATAGTAATTTTAGTATAATTGGATCAATTTTTTTCTGAACGTATGGTACCATCAGTTCTAATATGCATTTCTTTTTTCACCGACACCCTAATGTACAGTGGATAAGATATTATGCGAAAACAAAAAGATTTAACATTTTATTCGCTGAAAAATCACTTTAAAACATCAGAACTTCTTAACTATTTACACTGGAACATTCTCTTTTCTTTAATTATTGAGAAATTGGTGAATTTTCTTTTTGTTTTGTATAAATTTTACATAAACTGAACGAGAAGCGTAGAATTTAAATAAAACTTGTATCTTTCACACATTTTCCAAAAGCTAAAAGAGAGCGGACAGTCAACACATGTTAATCACATAGGAACTTTTTTCGTGCACAAAATTAAAGGTTTGCTAAAGAGAAATCCTTACTTATTACTCATTCCTTTAAAAAATCACATAAATTGAAAAAATTCAGTTATTTTAAAAGAGGGTCTATCGACTTTTTCCACATTTAGTAAAAGTAGTCAGGAGGCAACCCCAAAAACATAATTTCAGAGCAGGCGTGCAGTAGGACTATTTTTTATTTCGAAAAATCATGAGAGATTTTTATATGTAACAGCACATATAGGGAGAGTCCCTAAGCCACGTGGATAATTTTTCTTTTGTTTAAATCAGGATAAAAATAAAATTGCCGTATTGTTAAAAGAGACGCGATGATATGATAACAAGAATCACTTAAATTATAATATAAATGCAAATTCCTTTGAAGGATTTGGCAAAAGAGATTTTTTGTAACTTCCGATTTTTTGCGCGATAAGGAAACTGGTAAAGTCACTTAATCCCTTGTACATCTGAATCTACTATTAAATCTGAGATACAGCATCGATGTGAGCCAGAAACATGGAAGAGAAGTGCAAAACGACGAAACTGACGAGTTTGGAGTTAATGGCATTTTGGGCATGGGTTCTTGTTCGAGGTCTAGGTCAATCTATTTTCGTCGCCTAGCTCTTGTACATAAACCTGTCGGATATCTGGCATATGTATGGAGCAAATTATGGATAACTAGTAAAGCAAGCTTAGATTTGATATACGGTGATTCATGAAGCATAATCCGTATTTATAGTCGCTTTTTGTTGATGGCCGTGATATCTATTGGCTCCTCTTCCTGGATCGATTCCTATGAAACCTCGAAAATTTAAAAGTCAAGGACACACAAATAACCCAAACTAACAAAAAAATTTCAAAAATCAATTTCTGGGCCATGCAAAAACAACGTCACGCTATTTTTAAGACGTTTTCCACCCCTCCCCTTCTTCGCCACATATCATCAGACAAAGCACAAAGCTTGAACCCCCCAGGGTGACGTCACAAACATGACCAACAAACACAATATTTTATCAGATTTCATAGTGGAATCTTTTAGAAAACAGTTGACTTTCAAATCAACCAAACAGCCGCATTTTCAAGCCAAAAAGAAAAATTTTTTATAAGCCAGTTGAATTTTCAACAAAGAAATTTTCTAGCAAGAAGGATAGATTTTTAATCCAAAAAGACGAATTTTCAACAAAGCAGTTGAATTTTCGAACAAAAAAGATGACTTTTCAACAAAATAGTTGAATTTTCCCAAAAATAAATAAATTTTTAACAAATATTTGAATTTATAGCCACATAGTTGAAGTTTTAACATACAAAGATAAGTTTTTAACCAAATGGTTGAAGTTTTAAACAAAAAATATTAAACTTCAACCAAAAGCAGTTTTATTTTTAACCAACTTGTTGGATTTTCAAGCCATAAATACGAATCTTTTATAAAGCAGTTAAGTTTTCAGACCAGAAGTACAAATGTTTAACAAAACAGTCAAATTTTCCACAAAATAATTAAATTTTCAACAAAATAGATGAATTTTTAACAACAACAAAAATTAAATCTTTAACAAAATTGTTGAATTTTATCCTAAAATGATGAATCTTCAACGAAAAATGAATTTTTAACAATGGAGTTCAACTTTAACCAAAAAGTCGAATTTTCAATAAAAAAAGATTAATTCTCACTAAAAAATAGAATAGTTGGTATTTCAACCAAGAACACATTAAAATTTTGATTAAAAAACAGTCAAATTTAACAAAAAAAAAAGGAATTCTTAACAAAAAATTTAATATGTAGTTCACATTTCAACAAAACAGATTTTAATTTGAAATAAAAAACAATCGAATTTAACTAAAAAAGACTAATTTTTAACAAAAGAGAAAAAAGTGTCAAAAAAATGGTTAAATTGTCAAACCAAAAGGGCGGATTCTCTATAAAACAGTTGAAATCTCAACCCAAAAATATAAAGTTCAACCAAAAAGTTTATTTTGTAACCGAATAGGTGAATTTTACACTAAAAACTATCAATTTTCAACCAAAAATGGAATAGTTAAATTTTCAATTAAAAAAATTAATCTTCAAATAAAAAAAAACGAATTTTCAACCAAAGAGATGGATCTTTAATTAATAAAATTAATTTTTAACCAAGTATTTTAACTTTGAATCAAATAATTGAATTTTCGAATCAAGACGCTTAATTTTATAGATAGATCTTCAACTAATAAAATTAATTTTCAACAATGTAGTTCAACCTTCTACCAAACAGTTAAATTTTTATTCAAGAAGATTATCTTTCTACCAGAAAAGAGGAATCTTTAACGAAATACATAAATTTTCAATCAAATTGTTGATTATTCAACCAGTAAATAAATGGTTAAATTTTCAGGTAAAAAATTCATTTTCATTAAAAAAAGAACGAATTTTCAACAAAATAGTTCGATCTTCAACCAATAATCTGAATGTTTAACAAAGTAGCTCAATTTTCAAACAAGCAGTTAAATTTTCAACTAAACTAGATGTATTCTCAATGATAAACTTAATAGTTGAATTTTCAAATAAAAACGATCGATTTGCAACGAAAAATGAAATAGTGAAATTTTCAGTCAACAAAATTAATTTTCAATCAAGATAAACTGAGAAAAAGGGGTAGTTTCTTGAAAACTGGGTAAAGAATGTGACGTCTGTATTCAGATGCTTTGCTTGTAAAATAAAATGACTAATTTTCATTTTTTCAAACATTTCAAAAAATTGTTATTCACATTTATATGTTCTATGCGTGATATCACATTCTGCGTTAACGCCTCCGCCCTACGTGACAAATTGTCACAAAAGCTGTCAACCCTCCTGCCACCTGGCAGTGTGACGCAGTTTTTGAACGACCCTTTCTAACATTTTTATATTTTCAAGATATAGTTGATAAAAAATAAGAAGGTCTGTCAGGAAATGCCTTCAGAAATTGTATAATTTTAAAAGCAAATTTTTGTGGGTGTCTTTAAAATAGAAGTACTTGATTTCGAGAGGCTTAAAATAGAGAATAAAAGCGAGTACTTGTTTAGACAATCGATTAACTATCCGTCTCAGAGATATTGTAATAAGAAGTGATAGAGTAGAATTCAAAGCTCTGAAAACACGCGAAGATGGACGTCCTGGGGGCATTGAGACTTTTTTATTTGTTGTTCCAACGTAAGAAATAGGTACATCTGGTTTTCATTCCTGAAGCTTCTTTTAATCGGACTGCGAGTGACGAAGATTTTACCACACACACCTACTTTTTCCTGACGTATTTAGCCCATTGTTGATTTTAGTGCCTTAAAATATTCCGCTATCATAATTTAAAAACTCTTGATCCACGGTGAAAATATCTAAAATTCCTCTTACAGTTGTTAATGAGATTCGCGAGCAATGTGAAGACACCGAGGTGTGAAATAAGTAGATATTATTGCCTTGATGCCGGTGCTTCTAATCCAAGCAAGCCAGTACGTATCATATTGCGTGACAAGATAATCTTCTCGCCTATGATTATCCAATCAACTTCCATCTATCTGTATCTTTTTGCGCGTAAAAGCAAAACTCCCCTTTATATACGATTTGCAGCGAGAAATGCAATTAGTCCAAATCACGTAAATCCACTTTAAAAGCACTGATTACTAAAGGCAAAGCGAGCAACTGGATAAATATCAAAATGAAACACGAGCTGTCGCCGCGGGTAACATTAAAGATAACGAGACATAACTTTTTTCTGTATTTAGATTGAACATTACGCCAAGCGATCTTGAACTTGAACCTTCACATGAAATTTGTATTAGATCTGATTTGATTTCACTGCTATCTATCACCTGAAATTTATTTCATCTACTCATAGGTACATCTATAAGATTTTATCTATATCAGGCTTCAGATCGACAGGAAGGTTTAAAAAAGTCGCACGAAAATTTTAAAAGCATTCCAAAAAAGCGCAGCATGAGAGACACAAGTATTGCATAAAATCTTGTGGATCTGCAAATTGTACTTGCAAAAATGAAATAAACTTCGATGTTGAGGATATACTGTATGCAAAGTTATAATTTGTATAAAAAATCTTTCCTCAAACAGTTTTAATTTTAATAAAAACAAAACAAATATACTCGTAAAGAATCTTTCAAAAAATAGAATCAGCCCTAGATCATTAGGATTTAATAGAATATGTAGCTCTTTTCTACAGCGAAAGTAAAAGCACAAAACTTCAAGTAACTATTGTTAAATAAATAATTTCAACGCCGGCTATTTTTTCTCAAATCTCTTACAAAATTAACTATAATTAACAATGAGTATATTTTTCAGGATTTTATAAATTATTTAAAAAAGTTCTCAATTTGGAATCGAACTGTACATACATACTGAACATCCTTAAAAAAAATGCTAGGTCCTTTTTATTTTCACTGGTGTGATAGGGTATACGAAAATTAAATAAAATAGTATTGCAAAGAAATATTTTTGCATTCTATAGAGGAAGCTTGAAAATGAGAAAATGAAATGAAAATGAGATTCTATTTTACGATGCTGTTACAATTTGATAAAATTTTTGAATTTCTACAAGAACTTTCTTTGTTAATCATAAACGTACATTGTAAGATGCCATAGTTTACCATTTTGTTACCATTTGATGAAATTTTGTATTCAAAATCTTTTTCCTTCTCTTTAACTAGACGGTTGCAACAGAATATCGGATTCAAAGTTTCAGGCCATTTCCAGATTTTTTCTACGGCAATTTTGAAAAATGCTAGACCCGTCACTGACAACCTCATAAAATAAAGACTACAGACTTTCAAGGAAAGAAAATAGTATCATTAGAGAAAAATAATCACATAAAATGAAACTAATTAAACCCTTAACTTGAATTATTTTCAAAGGCAAAGAATCAGTCCTCGAAAATCTATAAGACTTTCAAAGTTAAGTTTGTTTCCAATATTCAAAATGCAATTTAATGAATTGAAAATTTGAAATCCGTTCAGTCCATAAACTTTAATTTCAATGATAAGACTTAATATTCTAAACTGCTTTCAAATAGCTTTTAATTCGAAAACTTCATTAATTCTCAAAAAAAAATTACGAACGTCCATACCTTAATTATCTTTAGCTTGAATAGATTCCTAATCCATGGGGTCAACATTTTTTTCTGCGATTTTAAACTGTCCAACTTGAATTATTTTCAAATGGGACCAGTTTATTTTTTTTAATCATTTATAACTTGTGTTCTTTTAATTAAAAGAATTTTTTCATATTAGAAAGTTTTTAAACTGGCATACTTTTAAAGCTTTAGTTATATTTTGTAAAATCTTCTGTTCCATTGCTAATTAATATTAACTTCATTTCATTCCACACTCAAACTATTTCCACTTAAATTTTTATTAATTGGAAAGGATTTATAATTTGAACTGTTTTCAAAAAGAAAACTTTTTATCTCCAGCATCCTTTTTATATTATATAGGTTAATTTGGATATATATATATATATATATATATGTATCATTTTTTCATTTTGGTATAAACTTCTAATTTGAGATCTTTTATTGATACTCGATATTATTATGCAACTTATCATTATTAATAAAAATAAATAAAAAATGCAAGTTTGAATGCTTTTAATTAAAAAGGATTCAATTATTCCAAAAGTTTCAAATTTAAATTCTTTAATTCAAAACGCTTTTAATACAAAATTGTGCAAATGCAAACGTAGTCAATTTCATGTCATTAAATTTGTTCTTGAACATTTGGGCGTTGAAGTGAATGCATTTTTTTTGAGAACTTTGTTAAACTGTAATTACTACAAGCTTAGAATTACTGAACCATTAGGTCTTTAAGTCTGAAAAAATGTATAATTGAAAAACAAACTTATCCATTTATTAGTAATTAAATTTAAAATTATTCGTTTTGGAACAAAAAATGTTATAGAATCTTAAAGTATTCACTCAAGATTATAAATTGTTCAATTTTAAACACTATTATTTTCAAATTGTTTCCTTATAAAGCTTTGATGAGAAATTATTTAATTTCCAATGTTTTAATCTAGTTGTGTCAAAAATCAGGCTTCGGGAACATTTTTTTCTATAATTTTAATAATTCACATGATATTATCAGTTCTTTTTTTTATTCTTTATGAAAAAAGTTTAAAACTTACGAAAAAGAATTAATTTAAACATAGTTTTTGTAAATTTATTTCTTCTTACTGTCGCTTCTTACCAATTTAAAAAAAATGGTTGATCTTATATTTTGAATCAGTCCACATTTTCACACAGTCCGGGTCAAATTGACCCGCGGTGACCATTACGCAATTCCTATAAAGTGTGACCATTAACAGTTAATGAACAATTATTTTAACAATTTCAGCCATATAAAAATTTACTTTCAAGATTGGAAACAGCACGATTCTGTAGAATGTTTCCCGAAAAAATTAAGCCATGATTTATTAAAATTCAACCATTTTTCAAAAATTGGTAAAAAGGGATAGTAAACAAAATTTAATTGCACAAAACATTGTTCAAATAAGTGTTTTTTGTAAGTTTTAACATTTTTAAATTGAAAATAATGTTTTTTAATTTAAATGACATAATCTATAATATCATTTTGGTTGTTAAAATCATTAAAAAAAACTATTTGTTTTCAAATATCTGATTTTTGGCACGACAACTACTACCTTAAATAAAAATGGTAACATTTTTTAAAGTTTTGAATTTTAATTTTGAAAGTCTCAATGTGAGAAAACCAACAAAAAAAGTCGATTAGTCGCATTTTTCATCAAAAAGTCGAAACAGGCCGCCCTTCCCGAGATCTGTGAATTCTATAATTAACCAATTCCATTTAAAATCAGACAAAATTTCAAGAAAAGTCTAGGCCATGCTGTCAGAGTGACATGGTATTTGGATATGTCATTCTATTTTTTTTATTTCTTACAATCGCTCGAACGTTACCTGCGAATACTCAAAAATGGACAGATTTTTTGTTTCAAAATGCAGAATTTTTTGAAAACTTTGTTTTGTTTGGAAATAGCTGGGAATATGTACTACACATCTTATGAGGTTCGTTCTTAGTAAGCCACTGCTTTACATTAAAAAAAATCTTTTGTTTTTTTGTTGGAAAAATCCAATTTTTCCAATTTTATCGGAAACAACGAAAGTTGTAAAAAAATGTTAGGATAAAAGTTGAAACATCTAAAAAGGATCTACAAAAACACCTCTTACTCTTCTATGATAGCTTGCATCGTTTATTATAGTGTTTTTATAGTAGAAAAAACTTTTTAAAAATATTGGAAAAAATAAAAAGGTGGCGGTGTGTAAACTTTCATGTGAACATTTTGTTGCACC
>CAKNWT010151631.1:0-12687 GCA_932066315.1 Andricus coriarius
ATGTATAATATTGATGATATTCCAGAAAATCAAATATTATTATAAATAATTTATTTAATTTATTTTAGTTATTTATTCGTTGCCTAAATGATAATTAAGCCTAACGTATTAATTATTTGAAATAATAAACAATCATTATTTCGTAGCCTAATCGCAAGTAAAATCATACAAACTTTATTTTTCCCAATGACTTATTCACACACCAAGCACTTTTGATGTTTAGAAAATTGTTCATGTTTTATTGAAATACATATTAGGATGTAATGAATTGGAATTCATATCCGACAAAAATGAAAAAGAATTTAACTTTTAGATGGCCGAGGTGTTAAGGCGACGGAACAAAGTTACAAGAATACAATAGAAAATTACATCAGAAGTTCGACACCTGGCGTATATACAAAAGATATGCGAAAACTCATTTCTTCATTTTTTTCTGTACAAAAACTTTTTTTATATTTTTAATTAACTGCAAAATCTATATATTGGACTTTTATGGCATAAAAAATAATTATATGATTTAATTATTAATTATTTTTTATCAAAATAGCCGATCTGTCTAGAAACTAGTCGATCCGAGCGTTACATCCCAGTCTAGCCACTGGACAGTCAGCCTGTGGCGCGCCAGTGTCGACTCAAGGCAGACTAGACAGAAACGGTATAGCGCCACGAAATTTTTCCACACGGGATCCGAAGTCGAAATTTCGATAGGAATGATATATGTAATAGTAGATTGCGTACCAAGAGGAGAAATGCAGCGATTTCCGACGAATCTGAAGTTTGCGACACGATTCGCCACGAGTGGAGAAACTGCGGTCTCCCCTTCGCACCCACTCTAATTATCACAACAGCCCTTTTGACTGTTTGATTTTCGTTTTTAATATGGACGTCTGTCAGTTTGATAGCCATAATTTCTCAAATTTAAATAGAAATGTAGGGAACCGTCCATACATTTCCATAAAAATACACTGTTAGAAATTTCTATAGCGATTTTACTATAAATGTATAATGGAAGCAATATGCATATACGTGTAGTCAATTTAATATACCATCATCTTGTAGAATTAATACATGTATAGTAAAACACAGTGCGTGAAAGTTGAAAGTTCTTTGATGCACCCAAATCAGGTCCAATATTTAAAACTAAAGTAATAATCTAAGATTCATCGATTAAATTCTTATTTATAGTCAAAGTGCAACGTACGGGTGGAATTTTCTTCAAAATTCACTGTAAATGTCAAAATTTTAACGTGAGTACCGCATAGCTTTTAGGTTAGGTGGCTTAATAATTCGCTTAATTCAACTTTTCCACTTAAAACCCAGTATGATTTATGTTTAACTAGAAAAAAATATTATGATTCATCATTTAGAATTGTAAATTACTGCCATAATTATTTTTAATTTGTTGAAAGTGAAATTACCTGACTTTCCTAAAAGTTGATCAATATACATGTATATGAAATTTACTATACAGCCTCTTAATTAGTATTTCATAGACCGAGTTTTTAGATTTAATACACAAATGTATAGTAAATTTATATTAAAATTAAATATACGATATAGGTTCGAAATATATGTATAGGCTTTTGAATATATAATATACATATATTAAAATATTAAAATTACAAGCATTTTCAACAGTGTAATTACTATAATTTCTCAAATTTATGGAAATTTAATGGTAATGTACGAAAATTTATATTTTATGGTAATTTTCCGATAATTTTCGATAACAGTTCTGCTGAACGAATTCGTAATAGCTCGGGCTACTGAACTCAAAAGTCGTCGCCAATTGGTCAATATCATGAAAGAAGAACTCAAATTTATTTTCTTCTCTATAGGAAGAAATGTGATGACGTAGCGGTCAGAACGTAAAGAGGTCTGAAATTAGTCATTTTCCAAGCTCTGTATAGGCTTTTGAAGTAATTTACAATTGGCTGAACAATTATTATTTGTTTAAACAATTTTCTACCCAGTAACAATATACTTTAATAAAATACCAATAATAATGGAAATTTGTACAATTTGTGATAATAAGAGATAGTATAATGTTAAGAACCAAAAGACACAACATTTGCGGGAAATGCTAGGCGAAAGGAATCAACTGATAAAGAAGAATAGAGTAGATTTGTAGATAAGTTATTTGAACCGACAGATCAAATTTAGGAGTAAACTGTTAAGATGTTGTTTATTCTTCAAGGTTCGAACTTATTTTTGAAACAATATTGCTTGATACAGTACCAATAAGAATGGAAATAGTTACTGGAGCTGCCACCGCGGTTATGTCGGATAAATTTTGTAGAGAGTAATTTATTATTTACCGTCGAAGTCTTTTGACAATTCACCTGTAATGGCTTATGCCTTATGATGATCATATAAATGATGTACTCGGATGCTTATGTGTTAGTATCGAACATCAAATAATTAATTAAAACAAATATTGCGTGTGGTAAAAAATGGTGGCACGCCGATTATTATTGGCAGAAATTATCTTAATATGATCTTAGTATGTAACCACCTAAATTTAATCAGAATATGACAAAGAACAAAGTTATGCCATACTTTGATCATGAATTTAAGAAATACTGGAAGAAATTCCGAATATTTTTTATTAAAGTTTCCGATTAATCCCTAAAGGCAAAAGATGAAAGTAAAATTAAAAACAGGTTCCTCCAGCCAATAGGTTTATTTCTATTAAAAATCGAAACTGAAAAATTAACTAAAATCGTTTAAAGAAGTGTGTTTTGATTCTGATGAAGTTTAGTAATTGACAAACAAATAAGTAACAAAGTTATGTCAAGTAAATACATTAAACTAATAAATTGTTTAAATATTTGTTTGCATAATTTTTGCTTATGAATTTTGAATCCTTATTCAATACATTAATAATATTTCTTATATTAGAAGCATTTTTCAAGCAGGACTTTTATTTAGAGTTTTTCAATTTTGAAAAAATACAAATGAAACAGATTATCAATTGAAGTGTCTTAAAGTTATTTCATGTGGAAATATAATTCTTCTTTCTTTTCTATAACAATTTTCTATTTGGAACATTTTGAAAATTCCTGTCATGTAATTTTTTCTGATATTCTATATTTGGCCGCCATAGCAAATGCGTCTTTTATGTAATCCCCCATTTCAATCCTCGACTGTTTTCCAACCTCCCTGGACCTCCATTTCTCCCGCCCACCCTGAGGTGATCAATACTGCGAGATCCTGTACAAGACAGGAGGGGCGAGTTTGATGTTATTTGCCACAAAGAAAACCAGACCAACTTTTTATTAAAAGCATGACCCTCTGAGTTTATATATTTTCAGCGTGATTTGTAATAATTAAAGTAGAAAAGTTTATTGTTCGTTTGAATATGAAGGCGCCATGAAACCAATAACATAATCCCCTTTATAACGAATGTGAAAAGTTGATATTGTGAATATATGTGCAAAATTGATATTTTATAATTTATAAAAGCCATTTATTTGCGCGAGCAATGAGAATATAGCTGCAGTGCAGCTATTCACATTCACATAACATTCATTCATCAACATAACATTCACATAACAATTTCGCAATTTCGGACCGAAAAAAAAGTTTGAATTTCAAAATATTCCACTGGGCATAGTTAGTAGTTTATCCTGAAAATTTGAGCCGGATAAAAAATAAATAATCCAGCAATCGCAGGCGCATTGAAGTTTTAAACATCAATAAACACTACACTTGTTTTGCGCCTTATACATTTATTAATTATTATTATTCTTCAAACACCCCTGAAATCCATATGAAACTATTAAAAATCTGATAAAACCATTCATTCTTCGGAAAGACATATCCTTTAAAATAAGCCAACAAAACTATAAAAAAAACTTTATTACCCTTCTAGAAATAATCAATTTAACACGATTCAGAACGATTCACAGTTGTAACATATCTAATCGATTTCAATTATTTTCTGTTATGATATAGATGTTATGTTTCCATTCCTAATGTTCCTAATTGTTTTCAATCGGGGCTGCGACCGGCGTTTGTTTTCTCTGACGAAAAATAACCTGAAATAGAACAAATTTTTTCGCGTCCTTGCAATGTATTGTGCATTTTTTATATTTTTGTGGGCAGTTTTTAAATGTTTTCGAGGTTATAAAGTGATATAGATTGATGGTTTTCGAAGTCGACGGGCAGAGAATAAAATAATTTCACAAAAAATACACATTTTTTATAGTTCAAAGATTCCTATGACATAATTTTCAGGTAAATAATAGTTAATACTACATTTTGAATTACTATAGGAATCTTCAAACTATAAAAAATTGGCATTTTTTGGGTGTTTCGAGATTCAAGATTTGTTGCTGTCACTACCCGGTTCGAATATTTTTAATTTATTACTTTTGGAGAATATTTTTTTTATATGGTAGAAGAAATCCTGTGCACATTATTCCAGGGGAAAAATTACAGAAAAAAATGAGGGTTCAGTAAAGTTGCGGCTCAAGTAAAAGTTGGTATCATTTAGAACTGACTCCAATGGAACTCTTTTTGAGGGTTCCTTTTTAGTTCGTTGATATCCAATAGATGGCTATTCATATTTTCAACTGCGCATGTGCCGAAAAGCGCGAGCCTATTTAAAATCAATAAAGACTATGAATAATCATACAGATAAATATTAACAAACATTTTTTATTCTTTTTTAAACCAAATTAATTTGAATACTAGAAATACGTAATATTAACGTATTATTGCAAGTGTATATTATATAATTTTAAATAGCACCGCGCTTTTTTGGTACATGCGCAGTTGAAAATGTCGGATTTCCAACATAACCTCAAAAACTGTCATATTTCATATGCACTATCTTCCTTTCAAGAATGACTAATATCTATTATTGTAGTTTCTTCATTAAATTTTTCCCAGTGCAATATTAATTAATTCGAATTACAAAGTCGAATGTACACCATAAACTTGTAAAATCTCCGTAGTGACTCAAGGCTGAAGTGAAAAAAGGGCTCCATTTGAACCGTTTCAATCCATGCTTTGGGTTCATTTAGAAACCATGTATCATTTTCGGTTCGTTTTCAGCAAAAGAGGTTCTTTTTTGTTGCAGCTCCTTTGAAACCAAAAATTGGTTCTAATAGAAACCCCAGTTTTTTCTGTGTAATGTTTAGGGGCCATCTCAGACCATTTAATTGTAATTAAATTACAAATTTCCTTATTATAGACCTGATAATATGTTAAAACAAATTTATTTTTGTTTTATCAATTTTAGGGGTTATTTCTCTATAAATAGAAAATATTTTCTAGGTATTTATTAAAAATTTTAAATGAAGAAAATTCATGTTCAGACCTAATACGGCCGAGTCTCAGCTCGCGGAAATTATTTAAAAAATTTAATTTAATTTTTTTAACGAACATTTTGCTTAAAATGTGTTGCTTCGAAAAAAGCAAATAAACGTTTTCAAATAATTCCCGCGAGACGTAAGTGCTCCCATCAAATTGCGACTTCATAACTTCAAAATCCTGCTACCGATTGGCCCGATTGGGAACGATTGAAACTTCGCAAGACTCATCGTTCCCAATCGTGCACACACGATTAAGAAACACGATTAGAAACAATTCAAAGTTCTCTCTATCGTTCTGAGTTGTTTTCAATTAATTATTTCTAAAAGAGTATTCACTGAGTTATGACCAAAAATAATTGTACTCATATATTGTAGAAAAATGAACGATTTAATTTAATGAGTTTATTTAAGCTATTCTCTATCTTTTCTGTTTTTTTCTTCTCTGTAAACGTTTTGTAATGAAGGTGTGCACTATGCTATAGTATGACTATATTTGAATATATTTTTCATAATACATACATGGAAAGTTGGAAACTTTTCACTATCTGTATGTTTACCGTGGACAAAGTGAATCTTATTTCTCAAGAATATGAATGACAATGTGGCAAAAACTTTTTCACACTCATGGCATCTCTTTCTACTCTTTCACGTTTGAGCGAGACGAGCATATGACTCAAATATTACAACTGGCGCCATCAGACAGTATGATTGGAAAAAACAGATATCCCAACGACTGAATTAGTACAACTAGCGCCATCTGACGTCATTATAAGTCACTAGTCAATCATTTTATGAACATAATAGAAAATTTAAATAAAAATGAGTAAAGATCGTAAAGATCTAAATGACAGAGATGCTGGGATACCACAAGCTGTTCGGTCATTTAATTTTAAGAGGTAAAATTAATGTTTATTTTACCTTTTAGTTTATAAGTATATTTTTTGACCAAAGAATTGTTTTTAATCATTTCACAATTATCAATTGATTTAACAATTGATTTGCACATTTAATCACTTTAAATAAGCGCGCCAACAATAACCAATCCAGTGACTAACAAGACGCATGCGCAGTGGGAAAAGATCCGAGAATCATCACTTTATAAGGGCGCAGTCCCATGGAGGTAGATTAGTAGAATAGTGGAACAGTTTTGACCAATGAGGCGCCTGGACACGCTTTTGCAGTCACCTCATTGGTCAAAACACGTCTACTATTCTTCTCATTTACCTCCATGGGACTGCGCCCTAAGGAACTTTTATGTGCTGGTAAAGTAGAAATATTTAGATATACATACACTTTCCTTGACACTCGTTTTTAAAAGAAGGCTTTTCATTGACACAGTTCATTTACAGTTCAAAATGTTTTAGAAAGATTGTTGTGTTGGGATTTTTTATAATAATTTTTGTTAATTTTGTATTCAACAACAAAGTTTACATTTTTTTCACTTTTCAGAAGTACCATTTTTTAAAGATTTTCAGATTTATCAAAGAAGGTTATATATCTGTGTTAAAACTATATAGAAATAGTTTCTAGGGAATGAGAATAATTACAACATATATTTATTAAGTTATAAACATATTAATGAACAAAAGTTCTTTGAGGGATTGGGAATGTTTATCAAATTGAAGGCAAGATTTTTGGTATAAAATGTAAGAAAAATAAAAGTTTTACTACTATTAAATGAAAATAGATGTTATCTGGGAATTTGTTTTAAACAATTTTGATAAACAAATGCAGAGCTTGGCTATTTTTCAGCGAAAAAGCTCAATTTTTTACGAAATCAACAAAGAATGCCTTTCGATAACTCTTTGGTGCGATACTTATCAACTTTACCAGAATTATTAATTGTTTAAACAATTTTCATGAAGAAATGCAGATTTTTGTTATGTTCAACGAATAGGCTCAATTTTTGTACAGAATTAACCAAGAATATCTTTCCAATGAATTTTTTCTATGCCTATTTGCAAATAACAATAATTAATTATTATTTAAACAATTTGCATAAACAAATTCAGAGTTTAGCTATTTTTCAGCGAATATGCTCAATTTGTTTCCGGAATCCACAAATAATGTCTTTCCAATAACTCTTTGCTACGATACTTGGCAAATTTACGAGAGTTATTAATTATTCAAACCATTTTTATAAACAAATTCAGATTTCGGCTATTTTTCAACGAATAGACTCAATTATTGTACATAATCAACTGAGAATATCTTTCCGATGACTTTTTTCTATGATGTTTGGCAAATTGCCAAGAATTATTAATTATTTAAACAATTTTCATAAGCATATTCAGAATTTTAATTTTTTCAGTGAAATGGCTTAATTTTTTTACGGAATCAGCAAAGAATGTATTGCGATAACTCTTTGCTGCTATACTTTGCAAATTTATAAGAATTATTAATTATTCAAACAATTTGCATAATAATTCAGAGTTTGGACATTTTTCAAAGAGTAGGTTCAATTCGATTACGGAGTCAACTAAGAATATCTTTCCGATGATTTTTTTCTATGATGATTTATAAATTCCAAAGAATTCTAATTACTTAGACAATTTTCATAATAAAAGTAAATTTGTGTGCATAATTAACTAGGAATATCTTTCCGATTACTCTCTTTATGATGTTTGTCAAATTCCTCAGAATAATTAACTATTCAAACATTTTTCATAAACGAATTCAGATTTTGGCAATTTTTCAACGCATAGGTTTAATTATTTTACCGAATTAACCAAGAATTTCTTTCAGATTACTTTCTTCTATAACGTTTTGAAAATTTACAATAATTATTAATTATTTAAACAATTCTCATGAACAAATTCAGAGTTTTGCTATTTTTCAGCGAATAAGCTCAATTTGTTCACGGAATCAACAAAGAATGTCTTTCCAGTAACTCTTTGCCACGATACTTTGCTTTATAAGGCTTAATAATTATTCAAACAATTTTCATAAAAGATTGCAGATTTTGGCTTTTTTTCAACGACTAGGCTCAATTTTTGTACATAATGAACTACGAATATCTTTCCGATGAATTAAGAATTGGGAGCACTGATCACTAGAGTGAGGATCTATATTTTAAGCTGAAAATAAATTCCAGACTTTTATGTCATAATATTTTTGCGTAACTAAACATTTTTTCAAAAGCTTCTGCAATTTTAATTAATTTGTTTAGGCCCAAAAATACTCAGTTAAACTTAAACGTTAATGGTTTCGTTATACTAATTAATAAATATTTAAAACATAAATTATTATTTTTTAAATATACACAGAGCCGTGCTGGTAGGACGAATAGCAAATTATTTTTCGCATCCGGCCAGTCGCGTCCCTAGTACCTTTCGACCAGACACGTTCAGTGCTTTTGCTATTCTTTCGGCCGTCCGTCCGAATATCATTAGCGTATATTTAGACACCATCTAAGAATACAACATCCAATATTTTAACAATTTAAAGTAGTAACCATTAAAATGAAATAAAGTAGAATTCAAAGCCTCAAAGAGTATACAATATCTAAACGTGAACCATTTAAAATTGCAGTGTTTGTTTTTGTTTAACTTAAAGTGATGAACAATTAAACAATTTTGATTGGTAAAGTTTCAATTTCAAAGAATTTCACTTCTAAGCATAGGTTGGCCGCAGGACTGGGAAACCGGGAAATGTCTGAATCTTTTCAAACTGAAACAATTAACAGACTTTAACGTTAAAAATTCAACTTGTTTCTAATTCGAAAATCCTATATCTAATTGTTTTAATTGCCAGAGAGTTCGAAAAATTCGTCAGTAAGAAACTTTATCATCTGCCAGAATCTTTGATGAAAATCCCTGAAACTTTTGTTTGCCTATCATTAAAATGAAAAAATGAAAATTTTACGGCAAAAAACTGTAATGTATAAAATAAAAATTGAAGCATAAAAAGTATAACTGTCTTCCAAATTTGAAGCATTTAAAATGGAAAATTAAAATAACTCAGATTTTATTGCAACGAAATACTATAATTTATCGGGATGACTGTAGTCCATCCCCCTTTCCAGCTTTCGAAATGAGACTATTTTTTAATTAGAATTGTGAGTCTGTGACAATAAATCGTCAAAATTACTTTAAATTTTATATTATGTAATTTTGAAATACTATAATTTAAAATCATAAAATATAAAACTTCTAGTACGAAATTCGTTTAACTTTTCTTTCTTTCTTCATTTATTTGTGCGGAAAATACCTACAAAAATCATTTAAGAAATAAAAGTCTCTTCAGTTAAGATCTTTTTGAAAAAAAAGTTAAAGAGGCCTCTTAATTTAGTTTTAATTAAAAGACATTAAAAATTGAATTTAAGCATTACTTAAATGTTCCTAAAGTTACATCAAAAATGTTGTAAGATGTTTGACACAAATATGACAATCGTTATTCAAATTCTAACGAAAGCATTTTAATGCAAGGGGCATAATTTTATGTTGCTTCAAGTGGATAAATAATTGTATAAGATGTCAAACTGACATATACCTACTAATAAACTGTCAGATTTACTTGAGACGGTAAAAACAGTCTGGAGACAAAATGCACGCGAAAAGCGATTGAAAACATAAGAGATTCAATGTGGGTAAAATTAATGAATAATAAATAGTGGATTATCATAGTTAACTATTGGTTATAATAGAGATTATTAATTTATAATGTGTTATTAATTATAGAGCGAAGGATTTTACCTATGATGATTTCATGATTATTATTTTCAAGCGTTTTGTATAATAAAAAAATTACCTTTTCTTGATCATCCGTTATAGAATCATACATCCCAGATTTTTGTTCTATAACTTCCACTTGGGTAATGAAAATTCGCTGCTTGATTTCTTCGGCTGATTTTTCGCCTTTAATAAATATTTCAGATGCCTTTTGAAATCGTTCATCGCACTCTTTTTTTAATTCCAAAATTCTTCTTTCGATTTCTTTGTCAATATTCTCTTTCAACATATCGACTTTGTTCTGTAGATGATGTAAGAATTAATTATTTGAATTTATTCAAAAATTTTGAGCCGGAAATTAAGTGTTATTTACCCGAAATTCTTTGATTTTCGAATCGATTTTGCTAGCTGTATTTTCTAAATGCTCTGCAATAACATCCAGTTCTTCTTTCAAAACTTTCACGTGTTCAGGACTACAACTGATGCAAAACATCTATAAAAATGTTATGAAAATGAAACTTTTGGAATATTCTTTTTTAATTAATATTTTGTTATATAATATAATTTTAACTTAATTGTGCATTCACTGATAAACAATACCTGTCTACAATGTTTACATCTGTTTTCACTTCTGCAAACGGCACTGCACTTGAAACATCTTTTCTCTTCAGTGGCAAAACTAACGACGAGACTTTTCGGTGTAATTTTTTCTGCTTTTTCACCAGTGTTACCCACGATTTTTAACATATTTTCAATGTACATGTTTGTTGGCAGTTTATCCGGTGAACAGTCTTCTATTTTTAAAAAACATGTCGAACATCTGAAAGGAGTTTCTGTAAATCGAAGAAAAAGTTTTAAAAAAAAACTCTTAATTCAAATATTAGAATATTACCTATTTTTATATAATTAAATTATTTATTATTCTTTCATATATTAAAATACCTTTACTATTCGAGGCTTGACTCTCCAAACATTTCAGGCAAAAAGTGTGTTGACAGGGTAACATTTTAGGGACTTTAAACCTTTCGTTGCAAATTCTACATTGTAAAATTTCGTCTATTGCTCCTAGTGATGTTCTGAAATTTTTAAGTATAAAATTATCTATAAATAATAGTGACACACTTATCCCTTATCAGAGATTTCTAATGATGAGTAGCATATTCATTAATTCCGGAATTCTTCGTTTTATATCTGATATTGTTTTTTCTGCATTACCTGTGACGTCTTCTCCCATGCTTTTTTCTCAAAATGACAGATGTGTCTGCCGTTGTGGAATCCTCAGGAATAATTAAATTTCCATTCAGAAAGGTTACTTTCGGCATATCTTTTATTTCTTTAGAAATGTCTTGGGAATGATTTTTAGCATTTTCGGTTGATCGAGTCGGTCGAGACGATTGTCTTTTAAAAATGGATTTAAGTCTTGAAGTCATACTGTAACAATCATTAACAGTGTTTAATATATATAGTCAATTTTTTTTTGTTTAAAACGGATTTACAAACAACAATTAAAATCAAACTTACCTTTTGGATGTGCGCAGCAAATTGCTTTAGAACGTTTTGTTTTCCCTCTCGTTCAGACGCAACTTTCCCTTGGCAGAGATTATTAGAATGCGCCGGCTTACCTTATCACATGGTTTTCGATGGTGATAAGATTAAGAAAATTATGAAGTGAAATAATCTGGCAACATTTTTGTATAAGAGAACATTAATATTTTTATCCGATATAAGCACTGAAAATACGATTTTTAGATATTCTGAGAGATTTTTAAATAATTTCAGATAATATTATCATTCACAAATATTGACATGTAGTGGAAAATATTTAGAAAGTTGATCGATCATATCTTCAAACATATATTTGTAAATAAATTAAAATTTATATACATATAAGAGTTATGTATGCAGCCACAATTTGTTTACAGATGAACAATTTTCATAGTTTTTAAGCTTTAGTTATACTGTTTAAAACAAACAAAAACAGATATCTCACTCGTACGATTTTATTTTTTTAGAAAATACTTTTGTTTCTCGCGATTAATGCTCGGTCAGCATTTCGTTAACTCTGTAATCGTGGCACTGTCCTGCTAAGAATTTCTTATTGCAGTGTTGCATTGGATGCATTCTTAACTAATAAGTCACCCACTTCGTCTGCTAGTACGATATTTACATCCATTACTTTTGTTTTCTACATGTATTTATAAGCTTTTTAGAGATTATTAAGTTACTAAATGTTCATTATATTTATATCAAATTAATAGTAGGAAACTTTCACGTTAAAAAACAAAATATAAAACTTTTAAACAACTTTCTTCTCTGAATTAATGTTCAACTGTACACTCTTGAATACTTCAAGTTTGACAGTTAGTCACTTTTTAAATTGTTTTCCTCCAACTTCTTTGCGTACTTCTGAAACATTAAAAAAATGCAGCTTTAAATTTAAGGCTTAGAAATAACAATTCTTATTCGATAATGTTAATAAAATAGTTCAAATTGAAACGTTAAAAATTGAACGTGTGCAAAAAGCTCGAAACTTCGAGTCGATTCTGCTTTTTTCAAGTACTCGAAACTTTCGAGCAGTTTCAAGCTACCCGAAAGTTTAAATCTTTCATGTTTTCAGTATGTTAAGAAAATTTTCTTCAGATTCGGTTCTGAGGGGTTTTGCCGTTTCTGATAAACAATTTTGAAATCGTCGGTAG
>CAKNWT010151640.1:0-10529 GCA_932066315.1 Andricus coriarius
ACAAAGGTTTCGATACGAGATCAGTTCAAGCTAAGAAGACCCAGACAATTAAAAGCGTCGTCAAGAGAATTTGATCAGGATCTTCGTCTCAGATGAAAATTCTCCCCAAAAAAAGTACCTTGGAAATTTTTGATACATGTGTGCTAAATTAAAGATTGATTCAATACTAATTAGATCACTACACACTGAAGCTACTGATTTAATCGTTTAACCAATGTTTCAAAAATCATTTAAGTAGTTTTTCCTTTGCGAAATTAACCAGACAAGGTTTCATTTTGAGGCCTGATTAGATTTATTGTTGCTGATTACAAAAACTTTTCGATTTCTGAAAATATTGCATTACTTCCGATGCTATTGATCAAAACTATTATCCATTTTTTCAAAAAGCGGCTGAAAGTCAGAAAAGTGGCAAACTATTACCTATTTTTAAAAATAAGCCAAATATCACCGAAGTTAAGAATTATTCACACTTCTCATGATTTTCAGAAAATAATGCATTAGTTCCTGTGGCATGATTGAAATTATTCTTTAAAAAATTGCATGATTGAAATTCATGTTACAAAAGTTTTTGCGGTATTTTTTCAATTAGAAAAGACCACGGTAAAGCTGCTATTTGGCGACAAACTTCCACCTATTTTTGAAAATAGAGCGAATGCCACTGAAGATCCAAGTTTTTTACAATTCTCATGATTTCCAGAAAATAATGCACTGCTTCCGGTCACATGATTGGAATTAAAGTTTAAAAACTTTTTTGCGTAGTTTGTAGAATAGGAAAGACAATGGATAGGTTCCCATCATGACGACAAACTCTAATAACTTTCTTAAAAAAGACCAAAGGTCAGCAAAGGTGATCATTATGAATACTTCCCATTATTTTCAGGAAATAATGCATTAATTTCAGTTGCATCATTGGAATCTAGATTTTAAATGTTATTTCGGTATTTTTTCTGTTAGAGAAGAAGAGTTTGTTATCAAAATTTGACCTTATATGTGGCCGTCTCTGTTAAAAAAAAACTACCCGAAAAATTCCTAAAACATCAATTTCAATCATGCGAGGGCGAGTATTGCACTCTTTTCTGAAAATCATGATAAATGTAACAAATTTCCAGCTTCGGTGGCATTTTGCCTTATTTTTAAAATAGATCAGATTTATTCGCCAAAGTAAGACCTTGCCAGTTCTCTTTCAAGTTGACAAAACACAAAAAAAGCTGTTAAAACTTCAATTTTCATCATGCGAAAGGAAGTAATGCATTATTTCCTGAAAATCATCAGAGGTGTAAATAATTTCTTACGACGGTGATATTTATTGACTTTGAAATAATAAATAAGAGTTTTTGATCATAGGGAAATGCAGTATGTTGTCTTCCTTGATCAAAAAACTACCCAAAAGACTTGTAAAACATCAATTCCAATTATGCCACCAAATTAAAAAAAACACTCATACAAACTTTTAAAACATCAATTTCTATTATGCGAACAGAATCAACGCACACAAGGCGACATAATTCCATAGGAAGCCATTCACAATGTAAATTGTGTTGGGTCCTTTATGGTCAAATGATCTCAACATTCTGGTTACATCAACAAAAAATATTTTCCTAGGTCAGCAAAAAGACTGATTTGAATGAACAAAAATGTTCTCTTGGATTGAGCAAAACATTTGCTTAAATTGACCAAGAGCTTTACTTGCATTAACCGGACAATATGGATAATCAACCAAATTTGTGTTCATTCAACTACAGATTTTTCTTGGCGAATCAAAAGAATTCGAAGAATTCTAGAAAATTGACAGAGTTCAAAATAATTGAGAGGATTCAGAAGAATATGATGAATACGAAAGACTTCGGGAAATTTAGAATAATCATGGTTTGCTGAAAAGATTCCAACAAAATTAAAACGACTTTAAAGGGATTCAAAATAGTACAACCGCAATATAAAAGTGCTTACGAAATGTACAAAATTTATAATACTAATAGGAAATTTAAATAAATCAACAAGATTTCTAAGAAATTCAAAGAATTTGGAAGAGTTCAGCCAATTAAAATAATTCACCAAATTCAAAAGGCGCGTAGAAAATCTAAAAGATTGAAAGGAATTCAAAAGAATTCAGAGATTTGAGGCTATTTCAGAGAATTCAAAAGAATTCATAGAATTCAAAGGATTCAAAATAATTCATGGAATTCAAAAGAATTCATAGAATTCATAGAATTCAAAATAATTCATAGAATATAAAAGGCTTTAGAGAATTCAAAAGAACTCCGACAATTCAATGGAATTTAGATAATATAAAAGAATGCAGAGGATGGAAAAGAATTAATAAAATATGTAAATAATTCAGAGGATTAAGAAGAAGTGAACTCTAAAAATGTGTTTGAATTCTACAGATTTCCAAATACTCGAAGGAAGTCAAACTAAGTCAACAGGTATTCTAAAGGAAAAGATATATTCTAAGATTGATATCTTGTCGCGCAATTTGCGACTGAAGTTGCACCAATAACATTCACAACCTCCTGCAAATTTTTAAAAACCACGGCTTCAGCATTTTTGCGTATATTCTCGTCAGTGACACATGAACTTTCGTCCATCTAATGCGTTCTTCTGATTGGTTAATCTTTTGTTGTTCATTATTTAATAATTATTAACTGTAGAACACATTTTTGTTATTATTTTCGACTCCATTTTTTATGAGGAATTCAAAAATGTAAAAATGTACTTTGAGTATTGAGACACCCTGTATATTTGGGCAGTTAAATTGTCTTTGCAAAATTTGTAATTTTAATCAGATAGGTATACAATGATTGAAGTTAAGGAATATAACAAATCACATTTAGAGCCTCGGCAGATATAAAGTTGGATAAACGAAAACATTTTGGTTTTAAAATTATCTTTACAGTATGGCTAGAGACTCCTGCCCAAGCAATTGTCTGTTTTATTCTTTGAATAGTCATTGAACAAGGTGCATCTTATAACAAAGTATATCAATATATTCTTAAAGCAGAGATTCCAGAAAAACAGTATCTTGTTGATCCAACGTCATCTCTGCCAATGCCTCATGTACAGAAAAACAAATTTTAGCAATGACATAAGAATATTATAATTTGCACTTACAGTGGCTAGATTCATTTCGAATTGGAGAGATTCCTGTAATTCATGTCTAGCTTGGACTTTCTTTGCACCAAAAATAACAGCTATGTCAACCATATAATCCAAGTAGGCACTGACCTTCGGGTCTTTAAACCCTTTTACTAAAAATTCACGATCAATGCTGAAAAGTGGTTGGTAGATCTTAAAAAAATAATAAATTTTTACTGAAAGTTAATTAACATTTTAATCCTAATTCATCACATTTTACTTGAGGCATAATTACGAACTTTAAGCACACGTTTTTTGCTGTTCAAAGGGTCAGTTATAACTATCAAACTGAACAAGTAATTTGGTCCATATCCCAATCTCTGCAGAGTATAAGTCGACTTTTTCCATTCGTAGTTCGTCTCATTCCACGGGTTTCCCAGGAGAGGCCAACCACCTAATTCCTTCAAATCATTAAATACTCCACCTAGACCATTTTTTTCAATCGCAGCTATAGAAAAAGAAAAATAATTTTTTCTTACACACATTTTTTGTTATAATAAGGTAAGGAGTTTAAAATATGCTTACCTGTGTTCGTGCAAGCATTGTACAAGTTTTTTGCTAGTGTGGTCCATCTTGGTTCATTAGGTTTAGTTTTATCTTCAAGGCTAGTTTTTAATTGCTTCAGAATTTGGTCTTTAATAATATCTTATCCGTCGAACCGACTCTTGCCTTTCGGAATAGTTGTGTTTTTTAAAAAAGTACCACAGACAAATTTGTTAAAGTCATCGCACGGTTTTACATTGCGGTCCATATAGTTCGAAATTGTAAGTGCTGCAAAATTAAATATCAATTGTAGACCCCAATTATAAAAAAAACATCATTCAAATCTTAATTTATAAATTTTTGCCACAAAGTTCAGAATGATACAATCCAAAGACTAATCGAATTTTTTTCCACCTTTCAGAATAGTTTATTTGCGTGATACGAAAGAAAAAGAATTCATCGATTCTTGATCTTTATCGTTTATTATTGAAAGTATACTGCGAACTAAATTATTGTATATTCGTTTGTTTATTATCGAGCCTTCTTGCCAAGAACTGTTAGCGTCAGTTGAGCAGAATGTAGAAATATTGTGCTTTTTGATTTTACATTAATACAACAAAATAGAATAAAATCTTAAAATGATTTCAAAAATATCGTCTTGTTCATTGCTTTATACGTAAGAAAAATATTTTTTATATTATAAATTCGAAATAGTTTAATAACTAATACAATTATAATTCAGGCAGCACTTAAAAGGGACGCGGATGAATAAAAAAAGCTTAACGAGCATTTAAGATGTGTAAAAATTCTAGTGTTTAAAACAAAAACATTTGTTGATTTCCTAGGTGACTTTTAGAAGATGCTGCTTGAAAGTTCTGTAAAAGGAATGCCGTACTTTTACGTTCATGGATTATGAGTGTGCAATCTCCAGTAAATATTATGGAGTATTTCATAAAAAAACTACACTTAATATAGGGGTTCTGATACTGATCTACCAAACCTTTTACGTAAAATGTTCTAGGCAGGTTTAATTAAAGATCCACAAGTGAAAATTAGGTCAAAAGTCAATAGTTAGTATACGTTTTTCTTCATAAAAATCTGATTTAGTCCAAAGTGCGAATTTTTCTACATTCAGTTCAACTTTATTATATCAAATGTATGTTATATTTATTGCTGCGTCTCGTGGTCCAGAAAAATTGGGATGGTTGGAAAAGGGGATGGACTAGTCATCCTAACATAAAACACTCAATAACAAATCTGTCGAAGTTTTTTGGATGAAAAACTGTTGTTAATTAATTTTTTTCATAGCTTGTGTCGTTTGGTCAAAATTTTATTTTTTATTATGAATGTTATTCCTTATGATTTAAACAAAAACTATGCACCATACGAAAAAATTATTAATCAAAAATTTGTAGATCTTCTTTGGATGAAGAAATTGTGCATATCAATTTTTATTCGAAACTTTCGTCGTTTCTCTATAAAATTTTATTTTAATGATATTTCTTACGATAAAAACAAATACTACTCGTCCCATCAAAAAATAAACAATAACAAATTTGTATATCCTCTTTGTGCGAACAACTTGTTTCTATGAATTTTTTTTTATCGTTGTGCAGTTTTTCCAAAAAAAAATTTTGTTTTGTTTTCTCCGGTGTTTTTTACGAATAAAACAAAAACTACCCATCTGATCAAAAAGTGATTGTAACTGAAGGGTCTATGACAAAGCCACCGAACGGGTCCCCGGGTCGCGGATAGAGGGTCCCTGTACCAAGGGTTTCTGCTGAATATGGTTACAATAATTAATAAGCAGTCGCGGACAATGCCGATAATACTAGAGTTCGGGGTGCTGAAAATAATTTAGATGGAAACACGACGACGAACCGGCAAAACGCGCACCTTGAGTGGACGAATAAATTCAAGGATGACTTGCTAGACTGCTACGATACCAGCATTATCCCTGTTCACCGAGGCTTTATAGCGCGTATGCATACTCTGTGGTGCCAAAAACACACAGAGCTACAGCACGTTTCGATTCAATCGTTGCGAAATCAACGTGCCTACCTCTGGAAAAATGGATATGTACGCGGAGCGCTTCCCCAACCGCTGCTTGATCAAGCTGCAGCCGAAGATGAAGAAGCGACATTAAGACCAACCGCGGAAAGCAGGCACCTTCTGAGAGATGATCACGATTTCAGGACAAGAAGGAGCATTACCATGCAAGTTCCTCTTAAGCCCCAAGATCTGGCTGAAATGGATACCTGCCTTAATGGAGAAATCTCGCAGGAGTCCAACCTCTGGACCATCAATTTCTCAGTTTATGGTGCGGCGAGAGCTTTGGCTGATTCAAATCGAAGGCTCAAACCAACGATGGATCAAAAGGCCAAAAGACGCTTACATCAACTGAACAAGAAGATTGGATGGGCAAGACAGAATCCGTCCCGTGTTCAATGTGTGATTGACTACATAACATCTGGTAGACCGTTCACGGAAAGGGTTCGAAAGTTCGCCCAAGAACTGAGGACCTTCAATGACACACTAAACAAGTCAAAGCTGCTGACAATCAAGCAGCATATTGTTGACAAAATACGGCTGTTATCTGACACAAGGAGGAGAATACAGAAGAGGGAGAGATGGATCAGGAATAATCAAAAGTATCTCGCTGACCCATCTAGCCTGTTCAGTGATCACCCTATTTCTGTAAAAAATCCACCAAAGCCCAACGAGGTAGAGACTTTTTGGAGAGAGGTATACAAGATCTCGAAAACACTGAAGTTGAAAGAAGATACTGACAATATCATCCGCTTCAAGGAATTCTGAGACAGCCTCATAAAATCTGAGGAGGAATGTCCATCAGTCACTGCCGAAGATGTGAAAAAAGCACTTAGGGAACGAAGAACTTTTCCGGTGCTGGACCAGGTTGTATCAAGAACTTCTGGTGGAAGAAGTTTCCTTCTACACACCAACATTTGGCCAGCATATTCACCTCGTATATTAAGTCAGAGACGCCCATCCCGCAGTGGCTGGTGTTAGGACGCACTATACTTCTACCGAAAAAAGGCAGCTTCTCCAACCCAGAGAATTACAGGCCAATAACTTGTTTGTACACGCTGTATAAAATCTTTACAGCTGTCCTAAACAACAGGATTGTTCGGCGAATTGAGCCTGTGTGGCGTGAGATGTACGAACAACGTGGCTTGAAAAAAGGTGTAGCAGGCTGTCGAGAGAACCTGCTAATTGACAGGTGTGTCTGCAAAGACGCTGCAGCCCATCAACGCGGCCTGTCAATGGCCTGGATTGACTACCGGAAAGCTTTCGATTCAACCTCTCATAGACTTATCATCTGTCTGTTGGAAAGCTTGAAGGTGCATCCACACATAGTGAGATGCATAGAGAGATTGATGCCTCTTTGGAAAACTAGATTTACTATCTTATTTGGAAATTATCATGTGACAACAAACAACGTCACCTTCCAGAAGGGCGTCTTTCAGGGCGATTCCATGAGCCCTTTACTTTTTAGCATCACACTTCTGCCTCTATCTCTCGCACTACGAAATTCTTCTGGATACCTCTGTGGCGACACTAACCAGCGCGAGCGTAAGGTCACTCATGTATTTTATATGGATGACCTGAAGCTCTATGCCTCTGATAAAGGCAAACTTCAAACTGCCATAAATATCGTCAAGAAGTACACAGGAGAGATTGGGATGGACTTTGGATTGGATAAATGTGCTAAAATTCATCTGAAGGACGGAAAGATTTTTGGCGTTTCCGAGGACCGTGAGCTTGTGGATATAGGTGTTATCAGCCATCTTAACACTGGAGAGACCTTTACATACCTAGGCGTGCCTCAAAGCCGCATTCAGGACGCAACATCAGTAAAGGAGTCTCTCCGGAGCAGATACTAGCATCTTCTCCGACAGATTTGGTCTTCCAATCTGTCGGTGTTAAAAAAGATATCTGCGACTAACATGCTTGCTGTCTCGGTTCTACTCTACTCGTTTGGGGTGGTTCAATGGACGAAGAACGAACTTAAGACCGTATATGCATAAAAGCTTGTATATCAATTCGTCAGTTCCGCGATTATACATTTCACGCCGTCAAGGCGGACGCGGACTTCTGAATCTCCAGTGTTTTCATAACCGAATAGTTCTAAGTACAGCTTGTATTGTAGCCAATGGCAGAGATCCTCTCCTAAAAATGGTCAGGAACCACGAGATGATTGGCAAAGGAGCGTTCCTTTACAAAGCCGCGGAGCAAGCGGCCGAAGCACTTGGCCTAATTTTGAACATCAAAAGTGAAGAAAGTGCATTACTCCATCTAGATGCTTCACTTCTGAAAGCCGAAGTGAAGAAGGCAGAAGTTCGAAAATTCCATCAAGAGCTACTCGACAAGAAAATGCACGGAAATTTTCACATAAATGTAGAAAAACAGTCCTTGCCGAAGCAGCAAACTTTTGCTTTCCTCAGATCATCAGGGCTTAATTCAGGTACAGAGGGTTTCATTTTCGCATGCCAGGACGGTGTCATTTCCACCTTAGCATACTGTGACCGCATTTTATGTCAAGAAGTTCCGAGAGATAGGTGCAGAGCGTGTCATGCACACGCTGAGTACCTGGAACACATACTATCAGGATGTCCCACCCACGCAGGAGCGACGTACATCTACAGACATAATGCGGCCCTAAGAGTCCTTTATTACCATCTTTGTCACTCTTACGGTGTTGGCCGCGACCCTGCCCTGCCGAACGCTCCAAGGGAGATAGAGTCAATTGTCCAAACCCAGAAGTGCCAAATGTTCTGGATTCCGGACAGAGAAACTGTGCACGAGCCTATCTGTGCACGTCGATGGCCACTAGTACAATTGTACACGTTGTTAGCCACTGGAAAAACTGTACACCGGCCATATATGCACATCTACATTTTGACGTGCACAGTTTGGAGTCTGCCATCTGTGCACGCTAACCGTTACTTAGGTACCATCTGTGCACGTCGACGTTTCGACGAGCACAGTTAGGAGTGTCATAACAGTGCACATCTCAAATAATAAAATCAGATTTTAAGGTTACAAGTTCACATGCACAGATGGGATATTCCCAATCGCATCAATTAATAGGATTAGACATTTTCGGAAGTCCACGTACCCAGATGGTACCCTCCTAACTCTGCATGCCTCAACTGATAATATAACATGCTTAACTTACAAGTGCGCGTGCACATATAGGAGACTCACAACTGGGCGCATATCAATTGATTGGATCCGGATTTTCATTCAAAAGTTTATGTGCACAGATGGTACCCTCCTAACTGTGCACGTTGCAATTAATACGATCAGATTTTAAACTTACCAGTCCACGTATACAGATAATACCCTCGTAACTGTGTACATAAAAATTAATATAAGATGCTCAAATTACAAGTCCGCGTGCACATATGGGAAACTCCGAACTGGGCGCGTATCAGTTAATAGAATTAGACTCTTTATTTAAAAGTCCACATACCCAGATCATGCACATATTTTATGCGAAAAATGATAGTATCAATCGAGACGTGCATTGTTGGGAAATTACAATCTTGGCACGTTCACTTTTTGTGACAAATGATATTATTAATCGAAACGTGCACAGTTGGAAGGGTACATGCCGTACACGTTTTAAGTGAAATTGATGATATTAATATTTCTAAGTGAAAAATCTGATTTCGTTCATTGAGACGTGCAGTGTTGGGAGTCTCTAATCTGTGCTCGTTGACCTGCAAGTCAATAATATGACAGTGTCAATTGAGACGTGCCCGGTTGGATGTTTTTCATCTGTGCACGTGGACAGTTATGAGGGTCCCATCTGTGCGGGTGGACTTGTGAGTTGACAAACTGATCCTGTCAATTGAGACGTGCACAGTTGGGAATCTCATATCTTTGTACGTGTATAGCTGGGAGTCTCCCATCTGTGCACGTGAACTGTTGCTAGGGTATCATACGTGCACCTCTAAATTTCGACGTGCACAGTTGTGAGTCTCCCATCTGTCCACGTGCACAGTTGTGCCTGTAGCATACAGCGTGCACAGTTGTACCACCAGCCCTCGCAGTGTACAGTTGTTCCGTGCACAGTTTTACCCATCGCAAATTGAGACATGCACGGTTGGGAGTGTATTATCTGTGCAATTGCAAAGTTTTCAGCCTCCTATCTGTGCCTGTGGCCAACAGCGTGCACAGTTTTACGAGTGGCCACCGACGTACACAGATGGACTCATGCACAGTTGCTCCGTGCACAGTTGTCCGTCACCTCATACAGGCATAAAGACGTGCATACATGTCGACATATATAAATACATACAGACAGACGAGCGCATTCATCAAAACCTGTTTTTCGGGTTTACAGAATCTCAAAACATGAACAGTTGACAAAAACGTGGGGGGAGAGGGGTACATTTTGGACAAATCTAATACATTCTCTGATGAGAATCTGTAAAAAGAAAGAGATTAAGGACTAGATTTAATTATTTGAATAATTTTTCCAATCACTTAATTTTCGAATACCAGCAAGATGTATTCAATTACTAAGTAAATAATCATATTTTTTTTAAATCAGACTACCAAGAACATAAATATTTTTTAAGACTGCTGCTTAGTGCATATAGTGATATATATATATATACAGGGTGTTTTTTTTAACTTGAGACAACGAAATATCTCAAAAAATACGCATCCTACGGAAAAAATGTCTGGAATAAAAACTTTTTATTTTCGAGGGGGAAAAAAGATTTGTTAAAATTTACACCACCCCCACCCCCACAGGAGGCAGGGGTGGGGGTAACTTTGTAATTTCAAATGGGAACCCCAATTTTTTATCACAGATTCAGATTCTCCTTCATGAAATACATAAGTTTTATTCAAACAATTTTTTTCGATTCGCAAAAAAA